>CAUYRH010174489.1:0-10723 GCA_963574655.1 Perodicticus potto
CCTGTAGTCCCAGCTACTTGGGAGGCAGAGGCAGGAGACTCGCTTGAGCCCAGGAATTGGAGGTTGCTGTGAGCTGTGATGCCACAGCGCTCTATCCAGGGTGACAGCTTGAGGCTCTGTCTCAAAAAAAAAAAAAAAAAAGAACACTTCCATTTATTGAGCACCTATTATGTGCCTCACCCTCTGTATGTTCTCCCATTCTTAACAGTCATCCCACAGCTGAGGTTCCTTATATCTGTTTCATAGAAAGGGAAAGTAAACTGAGGTGTTACAGAACTTGAACTGTCCGAAAGGGCCCCCTCCAAAGCCTTCCATGGGCCTAGGGGAGTCCAGGCCACTTGCATGCTTTGGAGCCACCCACTATGGCAGATTGCACTTGGGACCACAGTTAGGGGCTCTCTGCAGGTTGCTGTGTCTCCGCTCAGTGAAGGCCCCTCTGGGGAGCAGGCTCTTACACCAAAATCAGAGTTCAGAGCCCAGGCACTGGCGCCCACTCCCACATGTCTGTTCATCTGCTCATCCCTTCATCAATGGTGTACTGACTATTCCACACCCACTACAAAGCTATAATAAAAAGACAACGTGGGGTCAGCACCTGTGGCTCCGAGGAGTAGAGCGCCAGCCCCATGTGCCGCAGGTGGCGGGTTCAATCCCAGCCCCAGCCAAAAACTGCAAAAGAAAAAAAAGACAACGTAGGCAGCGCCCGTAGCTCAGTGGGTGGGGCACCGGCCACATACACGGAGGCTGGTGGTTTGAACTCAGCCCGGGCCAGCTAAAACAACAATGACAACTGCAACAACAACAACAAATAGCCAGGTGGTGTGGCAGGTACCTGTAGTCCCAGCTACTTGGGAGGCTGAGGCAAGAGAATCGCTTAAGCCCAATTGCTTAAGCAGGTTGCTGTGAGCTATGACACCACAGCACTCTACCCAGGGTGACATAGTGAGACTCTGTCTCCAAAAAGAAAAAAAAAAGACAAAGTGTAATAAGTGTTGTCAAGGCTCTGGAGTAAATGGAACCCTCACATGCTGCTGGTAGGATTCGAAATGGTGCAGCCACTTTGGAAAATAGTCTGGCAGTTCCTCAAAAAACTTGAATGTGAAGTTTCCCTAGGACCCAGCAACTGCACTCCTAGGTATATACCCACAAGAATCAAAAATATGTTTTCACACAAAAACCTATGCTCAACTCTGGGAGGCCAAGGCGGGTGGATTGCCTGAGCTTAGAAATTCGAGATCAGCCTGAGCTAGAGTGAGACTCCATCTAGCCAGGTGTTGTGGTGGGCGCCTGTAGTCCCAGTTTCTCAGGAGGCTGAGGCAAGAGGATCACTTGGGCCCAAGAATTTGAGGTTGCTGTGAGTTATGACACCGCAGCACTCTACTGAGGATGACAAAGTGAGACTCTGCCTCAAAACAAAAAACAAAAAACAAACAAACAAAACAAAACAAAAGCCCTGTACTCAAATGTTCATAGCAGTATGATTCATTATAGCTAAAAACATTTTTTAAAGCTCAAATGGCTGTTTAATAAATGAATGGGTAATAAAATGCAGTATATCCATACAATAGAATATTATTAAGCCATAAAAAGGAGTGAAGTACTTAAACATGAATAAACCTCGAAAACGTTATACTAAGTGATACAAGCTAGATCTAAAAGGCCACACATTATATGATTCCACTTATATGAAATCTCCAGTAGAGGTGAACCCATAAAAGTGGTTTCCAGGAAGTGGAGGGAAGAAATGGAAGTGACTGCTAATGGGTGTGGAATTCTATTTGGGGTTATGTAATGTTCTGGAATTAGATTGTGGCAATGACTATACAACCTCGTGAATATAATAAAAACCACTGAGTTGTATTTTAAAAGGGGAAATTTTATGTTCCATGAATTTGATCTTAAAACAAAATCCACTGAGCACCTACTCTGTGCCAGGCCCCGTGCTGGTGCTGCAGAGATGTGTGAGTCATGACCTTGGTTATAGGAAGCTTGTGTCTAGTAAAAGAAAGTGAGCCCCCAGCTAAAGCAGCGGGATCAGTGTTGTGTGGAGGGGAGCCCAAGGGAACCCAGGAGGACTTGGAGATGGAGAGTCCAGAGCCTTTAGAGATGACAGCAGCATGAAGTGGAGCAGGGTCCAAAGGGGATGAGAGTTAGCTGTGGGGAGGGCGTCTCATGGGGCAGGGAGCTGTCGGGAAGGGTGTTCTGGGCAGAGGGAACAGCGTGTGCAAACGCGTGTCTTGTTGGTGAGCTCTGGAGAGTGTAGGGAGCCCTGAGGTGGGGGCCAGGGTAAGACAGGGAAGACAACAGGTGTCAGATGCTGAAGTCCAAGGTTCTCCCTACAGTGTTACCATCTCCCTTATAAGTTCAGCAGGAGGACGCAAAGCATGCGTTTCTGTTGGGGACTGTCACCGCCTCTGAAAGCCCTCTTCCAGGTTCTGACTTATAAACACAGCAAGCAGCCTGCTCCCCTGTCCCACTCCCACCTGGCCTGTTGGGACCTCCCAGGATCTCCTGCAAACTCTTGCACTGGCCCGTCCTTCCTCCAGACCTTTGCCAGAGTCACAGATCACTTCCTCTACTTCCCTGCCTCCTTCCCAGAGGTGTTCTCTGCCCTTAAAATGGTCATCAACAGGGGCTCGTCTTGGGTAAGAGAGGGTTGCCTTGACCCTCAGTCCATGTCCCCGTGTCTTCACAGATGCTTTTGGAATCAAAGGAGCCTGAATTGTGGTTCTGCAGCTTCACTTGGGAAAATTCTTTCACCTCTCTAAGCCTCACTTTGGTCACCTGTAAAATGACGTTGACACAGTTTAATTCACAGGGTAGTGGCGAGGACCAAATGAGATAACACGTACAAAGTCCTGACAGCCAGCTGGGCACTGTGTTGTGACCTCTGGCGTGTACTAAGCTCTGGGACAACAGCAGGGCAGTTCCCTGCTCAGAGAAAGCTCTGGCCAAACAGGCACGTGCTCAAGGCTAAGTGCAGGGCAGGCGCCATATCACATCGGCTTGTTGAATCCTCACCAAAGCACAAGGAGGCAGGAGCCATTAACACATCCCACCTTACAGGTGGGAAAGCTGGAATCAAGGTCCACAGATGATTTTAGGGGGCAGCCCGAGACTTGTTCCCAGGTCTGCCTGCTTGGTGCCCCCTTCCCCTGGTGCTCCCACCCAGACCACCCAGATTGCTGGCAGAGCCCTCCTCCCGCCCCCCTCCCTTCCATTCTTCCTTCACCCCCACCTTGAGCTAGACCCCACCTCTGGTTCAAGAGCAAGCAGCTCTGCTCTGGCTCTTGCCACGTTTCCTGGCATTTTGCTGTCCTCAGCGCATCCTCCTCCTGGTTTTTACTCTGTTTCCAAAGAAGCAGTCTCTGTCTCCCAAATGCACCACCTTAAACAGGCTCTGGGATTCAAACTGGGGTTGATAAAAACTATCAATCTTTCATTCATTATCCTACCAGCACCATCGAACATCTCATGCCATCCCAATTGGCAACAGTGGGGAAAGGTCGAGAGAGCCGGCTTGTCTGCTGTTGTCACACAGGGTCCCCAGGGCCCGGCTTGGGAGACTCACTGGTGGTGCTCAGGAAATAGGTGTAAAAGGAGCGCAGGGCTGGCAGGGATCCTGGGCAGCTGCCCTCTCTCCCTCTCATAATTAAAATGTGCCCTGGAGGTTTCTTTGAGAAAGGTCGCCCACTGGCATAGTCACGTCTAAGATTGTATTTTCCAAAAGTAAATATTTACTCCCATCTCTCATTTTAAAACGAATGTATGCTCACATGGAAAATACAGGAAAGGTAAAGAAGAAAATAACCATTGCTCATAATTCCACCACTCCTGAACATTTTAGTATTTTTTTCTCCTTCCTTCCCCTTTCTTCCTTCCTTCCTTTCTTCCTTCCTTCCTTCCTTCCTCCCTCCCTCCCTCCCTCCCTCCCTCCCTTCCTTCACTGTTTCTCACTCTGTCCTTAGGCCAGAGTGTAGTGGCATTATCATAGCTCACAGCAACCTCAAACTTCTGGCCTCAAGGGATCCTCCTGCCTCAGCCTCCAGAGTAGATGGGACTCCAGGTCCACAACACTCAGCTAATTTTTCTGTGTTTAGTAGAGCTAGGCTCCAGTTTGCTCAGGCTGGTCTTAAACTCTGAGGTCAAGGGATCCTTCTGCCTCAGCCTCCCAAAAAACTAGGTCCCAAAGTGCTAGGTTTACAGGTGTGAGCCACTGTGGCCTCTTACAATTTCTTTCTATGCCTTTATTTTACATGATGGGGATCATTTTGTATTATGCTCTGACATTTTTCTACTGCTCTCGTAAACATATTATAAAAATTTGGCTTTTTCCTTTTAAAAAATTCTAATAGGTTTAGAGGGTAGAAGTTGAATTCCATCACATGGACATATTGCATAGCGGTGGGGTCTGGGCCGTTTGGTGTACCCATCACCAGAGTAGTGTCCATTGCGCACCACAGGTGATCTTTCACGCTTTCCCCCCCCCCGCCCCCCCCTTCGTGTGAGTCTCCAATGTCCATCACACCACTCTGTGTGCCATTGTGTGGCCATAGTTTAAGTGAGAACATATGGCATTTATTTTTCTGCTCCTGAGTTACTTCCCTTAGGATAATGGCCTCAAGTTCCATCCAAGTTGGTGCAAAAGATGTTATTTCCTTTTTTCCTTATGGCTGTATATACGGGGGTCATTATGAACATTTTGAGATACTTCAAAATCAAGAAACATAAAATCCTTGGAAACAAATGAAGCCCTCCCAGTACCACCGATAAACCGAGCAAGTTGAAACTTGCATGGGGGAATCAGAAAGGACGCTGTTGACTGTGTTTCTCAGAGTGAAATAATGGACCATAACACTGTCTATCTCAAAATTTTCATAGTGACCCAGGCACACACACAATGGAAGTGAGGGGCACTTAAGTTGATTCCGTATCCTCGTGATTGTGAGTTGTGCTGTGATACACCTACAAGTGCAAGCATCTTTTTAATATAATGATTTATTTATTTCCCTTTGGGTGGATACCCAGGAGTGGGATTACATGACCCAATAGTAGATCTACTTTTATTAATCGTTCTTTGAGAAATCTCTACAACTATCTCCATGGAGCTTACTAATTTACAATCCCAACACTGTATAAGTTCCCTTTCTCACCACGTCCATGTCAATATCTATTGTTTTTTGACTTTTTAATAATGGCCAGTCTAATTGGAGTAGGATGATATCTCATGGTGGTTTTAATTTGAATTTCTCTGATGAATAGTGATGTTGAACATTTTGTCATGTTTCTTGGCCATTTGTATATCTCTTTTTGAAACAACACTTGTTCTTGTCACTTGCCCACTTTTTAATGGGGTTGTTTGTTTTTGTTTGTTGTTTGAGTTCCTTGGAGATTCTAGATATTAGTCCTTTGTCAGATACATGGTATGTGAATCTTTTCTTCATGTTATTAGGTTGTTCATTTATTCTTTTATTTCTTTTGCCTGGCAGAAGCTGTTTAGTTTAATGAAGTTCCATGTGTCTGTTTTTCTTTTGTGGCATTTGCTTTTGGGTCCTTAGTCATCAATTCTTTGCCTAGGCCAGCGTCCAGAAAAGTTTTTTCCTAGAGTATTTTCTAGGATTTTTATTATTTCAGGTCTTATGTCTAAGTCTTTAATCTATCTTTTGTTTTCTCATTAAACCTTGTTTAATGGGTCTCAAAATTCTGTGACAGATTTTTGGTTAAGTTGTTTCCATTAAAAAGTACTGATTTGGAAAGGGATGTTCCTGAAGCTTCTGTGGCCGGGCGGGCTTGGAGCCATGGCTAAACATCATCCAGATTTGATCTTTTGCCGCAAGCAGGCTGGTGTTGCCATTGGAAGACTATGTGAACAATGTGACGGCAAGTGTGTAATTTGCGATTCCTATGTGGGTCCCTGCACCCTGGTGCGCATATGTGATGAGTGTAACTATGGCTCTTACCAGGGGCGCTGTGTGATCTGTGGGGGCCCTGGAGTCTCCAATGCCTATTATTGAAAGGAATGTACCATCCAGGAGGACAGAGATGGCTGCCCCAAAATTGTCAACTTGGGAAGCTCTAAGACAGACCTCTTCTATGAATGCAAAAAGTATGGCTTCAAGAAAAGGTGATTGGTGGGTGCCCCCTTCCTCCCCACATCAAGCTGCTGCAGCTGCCAGGAAAGACGCCCACTACCACCAGCAGAGAGGGAATGGAGCCCAGGGCATCGCCAGAATTGCCTGCTAGTGTCCTGGCACCTTGACACCCCTTCCTTTCCCCTCATCCGGACTTGTTAGGAATGGAAAAGGATTCGTCACAGACCACCCTGGCAGACTATGTAAGAGAAAAATAGATAGTTTTTTCTTGAATTTGGGAAGCACGGCTCTGTTTTCCACATGGATATATTCTCTCTACACCAAGACCTTCTAGAAAGGAATAATATTTCAGTCTTCTCTTCGAGAACTTACTATAAAGCACACATAGTGGAAAACATGTTCTTGCAGCAGCTCTGATGGCAACTGTACTTGAGAGGCCTTCAGTGTGTGGTGGGGAGCTACCAGAATGTGAAAAGTGGGCATTTAGGCTTGTACTGCTTACCAGTTACTTGTACTGCTTACTGCTTTCCTGTTACTTTCCTTCTAAGAAATTTGAAACCCTGTCTGTTGCTATTATGTTAATAAAGTTGGGGCTTATTTTCTGATAAAAAAAAAAAAAAGTACTGATTTGGCTCGGCACCTGTAGTACAGTGCTTACGGTGTCAGCCACATGCACCAAAGGCTGGTAGGTTCGAACCCAGCCTGGGCCAACTAAACAACAATGACAAATGCAGCAAAAAAAAATAGTCAGGCATTGTGGTAGGTGCTTATAGTCCTAGCTACTTGGGAGGCTGAGGCAAAAGAATCGCTTAAGCCCAAGAGTTTGAGGTTGCCGTGAGCTGTGATGCCATGGTACTCTACGCAGGATGACATAGTGAGACTCTGTCAAAAAAAAAAAAAAAAAAAAATATATATATATATATATATATAATAAAATGAAAATAAAAAATAAAAAGTACTGATTTTATTCTTTCAGGTAGATGTCTAGTAATGGGATTGTAGGATCAAATGGGAGGTTTAATTTGAGTTCTTTGAGGATTCTCCAAACTTTCTTCCAAAAAGATTGTATTAGTTTGCAGTCCCACCAGCAGTGTAAAAGTGTTCCCTTCTCTCCACATCCACGCTGGCATCTGCAGCTTGGGGCCAGTCTCTACAGCTTTTTTCTCTAGGGTTAGGTGATATCTCAGGGTAGTTTTGATTTGCATTTTTCTGATGGTTAGGGAGATGAGCATTTTTTCATGTTTCTTAGCCATTTATCTATCTTCTTTAGAGAAGGTTCTATTCATGTATCTTGCCTGGTGATATATGGGATTGTTGGGTCTTTTTTGTTGATTAATTTGAGTTCTCTATAGATCCTAGTTATCAAGTTTTGTCTGATTCATAATATGCATTTGCACTAGACTGTTATCACAGCTCAGTTTACAATTGCCAAAATGTGGCAACAGCCTAAATGCCCACCAACCCAGGAATGGACTAACAAGCTGTGGTATATGTATAGCATGGAATACTATTCAGCCATTAAAAAAGATGAAGACTTTACATCTTTTATATTAACCTGGATTGAGGTGGAACACTTTCTTCTTAGTAAAGCATCACAAGAACGGAGAAGCAAGAATCCAATATACTCAATTCTAATATGAAGGCAGTAGATGAGCTAATAAAAGGTGGGGGAGTAGGGGAGTAAGGAAGTGGGGGGGTGGAGGGTCACAGTGTATGGCACACCTCTTGGGGCAGGACACAATTATAAGAGGGACTTAATCTAACAAACACAATCAGTGTAACCTAATTCTTTGTACCTTCAATGAACCCCAAATAATAAAAAAAAGAAAGAAAGCTTAAAAGACAAAAAAAGGACTAATTTTAAAAACTGATAACTTTAAACTGCCCCATAAAAAGAAACAAATGGTCCACAAAACATTTTCCTTTCCTTCCGAAGGTTTTACAAGGCATAGTTATCATTAACCAGTCTTTTACTATTAAACGTAAATGGCCAATTGAAACAAATAATTCTGAGATGTTCTTCCACCACTGATTAAGATAGGTGTGGCAGGTTTAGAGATAATTTAGCCTTTTGAGCTTTCCGGGAAGACTTGGTGACCTCGCCAGCTCCAGCAGTGTTTTGTCCACTACTTTGATGGCACCCCCAACACCTGTCTGTCTCATGTCAGGAACAGCAAAAAGGATCCAGAGGAAGAGAGCCTGAGAAGTTCTCAATACCCATGGGCTCGCCAAGAACCATACGATGATGGCAGTACACCAGATTTCAAGAATTTCGGGCCGTCTTTCTTTCAGCTTTTCATCAGAGCAGAGATCAATCTTCCTTCCACTCAGCAAATTGCAGGCCATGTGATCTGTGTGACAATCCAGTACAGGGGTGTAGCCAGCACTAATTTGGCCTGGATGGTTCAGGATAATCGCCTGAGCAGTGAAACCAGCTGCCTCCATCGGTAGGTCAGTTTTGCTGTCACCAGTAACATTGCCACCACGAATGTCTTTGACAGATACATTCTTGACATTGAAGCTCATATTGTCCCCTGGGAGAGTTTCCCTGTGCATTTCAACAGACTTTACTTCAGTTTAACATTAACTGGAGCAAAGGTGACCACCACGCTGGGTTTGAAAACAGCAGTCTCCACTCTGCCCACAGGGACAGTACCAATACTACCCAGTTTGTAGATATCCTGCAGAGACAGATGCAAGGGCTTGGCAGTTGGATGAGTTGGTGGCAGGATACAATCCAGAGCTTCAAGCAGCGTGGTTCTACTGGCATTGCCATGTTTCCAGATGACTTTCCATTTCTCAAACCCAAACATGTTAGCACTTGGCTCCAACATGTTGTCACCATTCCAACCAGAAATTGGCACGAATGCTACTGTGTCAGGGTTGCAGCCAAATTTCTTAATGCGAGTGCCGACTTCTTTAATGATTTTCTCGTATCTCTTCTGGCTCTAGGGTGGCTCAGCAGAATCCATTTTGTTAACACCAATAATAAGATGTTTCACATCCAGTGGGTAAGCCAGAAGGGCATGCTCACAGGTCTGCCCATTCTTTGAGATACCAGCTTCAAATTCACCAACACTAGCAGCAGCAATCAGAACAGCACAGTCAGTCTGAGATGCGCCCGTAATCATGTTCTTGATAAAGTCTCTGGGTTCTGGGGCATCGTGATTTTTGCTGGTCTCAAATTTCCACAGGGAGGTATCAATGGTGACACCACGCTCATGCTCAGCCTTGAGTTTTCCAAGATCCAGGCATACTTGAAGGAGCCCTTTCCCATCGCAGCAGTCCTTCTCAAATTATTCCATGGTAGATCTGGTGGCCAGCAAGTGTGGACTTGCCCAAACCTACATGTTCCATGATGATGACGTTGATATAAGTCTTTTCCTTTCCCATTTTGGATTATACAAGGGGTTTTCACAACACCTGTGTTCTGGTGGCAAACCCACTGCCAAAAAGCCCCTTAATCCACCTTGAGTTGATTTTTGTGTATGGTGAGAGATAAGGATCCAATTCCTTTCTCTTCTATACAGCTCTCCAATTTTCCCAGCACCATTTATTAAACAGTGTGTCCTTTTCCCAGCATATGTTTTCAGCTGCTTTGTCAGAGATCAGTTGGTTGTAGGCAAATGGTTTTATTTCAGGTTTCTCTTTTCTGTTCCATTGATCTATGTGTCTACTTTTATGCCAGTACCATACTGTTTTGGTTATTATTGCCTTGTTGTATAATTTGAAGTCAGGTAATGTGATGCCTCCAGTTTTGTGGGGGTTTTTGCTTAGAATTGCGCTAGCTATTCAGGCTCTTTTTTGTTCCCTATGAATTTTAGAATTATTTTAGCTAATTCTGTGAAAAATGATGTTGACATTTTCACAGGAATTGCATTGAATTGCTCTGGGCAGTATGGCCATTTTAACAATATTGATTCTTCCGATTCATGAGCATGAGACATTTTTCCATTTGTGTCATGTTTGATTTCTTTCATCTGTGATTTATGGTTCTCCTTATAGAGGCTTTTCACCTCCTCAGTTAAATATATTTCTAGGTATTATTTTATTTTATTTTGAATCTACTATAAATGGGATAGAGTTCTTTATTTCGTTCTCAGCTTGGTCATGATTTGTGTATCAAAATGTTATTGATGTCCATGTATTGATTTTGTAACCTGAGGCATTGCTGAATTCATTTATCAAATGCAAGCGTCTTTTGGAGGAGTCTTTAGGGGTTTCTAGATACACAATCATATCATCAGCAAACAATCAGAAAAATTTGACTTCCTCTTTTCCAATTTGGATGCCCTTTCTTTCTCTTAACTGATTGTTCTCACTAGGGTTTCCAGTATCATGTGGATTAGGGGTGATGAAAGCAGGCATCCTTTTCTTGTTCCAGTTCTTAGAGGGAATTCTTTCAACTTTTCCCTATTCAGTATGATGTTGGCTGCAGATTTAACATAGATGGCATTTATTATTTTAAGGCATGTTCCTTCTATATCAAGTTTTTTTTTTTTGAGACAGAGCCTCAAGCTGTCACCCTGGATAGAGTGCTGTGGCATCACAGCTCACAGCAACCTCCAATTCCTGGGCTCAAGCAAGTCTCTTGCCTCTGCCTCCCAAGTAGCTGGGACTACAGGCGCCCG
>CAUYRH010174496.1:0-11384 GCA_963574655.1 Perodicticus potto
TGGATTAACAAGCTGTGGAATATGTATACCATGGAATACTATTCAGCCACTAAAAAAGATGGAGAAGGGTACAGGTGAAACTTACTAGATGCAGAATATAAATGTCTTAACACAATAACTAAGAAAATGCCATGAAGGCTATGTTCACCAGTTTGATGAAAGTATTTCAGAAACCAGCACATTGTACCCCAAGATTGCATTAATGTACACAGCTACGATTAAATAAAAAAATAAAAAAATAAAAAAAAAAAAAAGATGACTTTACATCTTTTGTATTGACCCGGCTGGAAGTGGAACACACTGTTACTTGGTAAAGCATCACAAGAATGGAGAAGCAAGAATCCTATGTACTCACTTCTGATAATGAGGACAATTAATAACACAGTACACGGTGAGGGGTAGAGGATGGGGAGAGCAGAGAGAGGGATGGGGGGGTGGAGGGGTCACAGTGTGTGGCACACCTTTTGGGATGGGACACAATTATAAGTGGGTCCTTATCTAACAAAACCAATCATTGTAACCTGGTTCTGTGTACCCTCAATGAATCTCCAACAACAACAAAAAAAGAGGGTCTTTATCTAACAAATGTGTAACCTGGTTCTTTGTACCTTGAACGCATCCCCAACAATTAAAAAGAAATGGCAACTCAGCACCTGTGGCACAGTGGTTACGGTGCCAGCCACATACACCAAGGCTGGCAGGTTCAAACCCAGCCTGGGCCAGCTAAACAACAATGACACCTGCAACAAAAAAATAGCCAGGCGTTGTGGCGGGCACCTGTAGTCTCAGCTACTTGGGAGGCTGAAGCAAGAGAATCTCTTAAGCCCAATAGATGGAGGTTGCTGTGAGCTGTGATGCCATGGCACTCTACTGAGGGCGACATAGTGAGACTCTGTCTCAAAAAAAAGGGGGTGTGGGGGGGCAGTGAAAAGAGAAAAAAAATAAAATCTTAATTTTTTATGTGTAATATGTATTTTGTAGGTAAGGTTTAAGGTCCTTCTGTTTTAAAGATTCATTCTGAATAGTCCATGACAAAATGATATGATATCTGGGGTTGGCATTAAAATTTGGTGTATGTTTCAGGGAGGAGACATGAAATAAGATTAAAACTGGTCTCTAATCTTGTGTATGTTTGAAAATCATAATGAAATAATTACTTTTAAGTGGCTACGTACAGGAAGTGGGATGAGAGAGAAACGTACATGTTTAACTTTATACAACCCCATTATTATGGTATTTAAAAGTATTGTGATTATATCATATACATAAGATTATAAAACATGTCATAAATAATATGTAAACGTCATAAATAAACACATCAAACTTTAAAGTAGATACCATGATGGAGTAGAACCAGAAAATAATGAGAAAAATGGGCAGGCCAGGTGCAGGGGATCATGCCTATAATCCCACCACTCTGGGAGGCTGAGGTGAGAGGACTGCTTGAGCCCAGGAGTTTGAGATCACCTTGGGCAAGAGTAAGAACCATCTCTATCAAAAAAAGAAAAAAATCAGCCAGGCATTGTGGCAGATACTTGTAGTCCCAGTACTCAGGAGGCTGATGAAGGAGGCTCACTTGAGCCCAGGAATTTGAGGTTACTGTGAGCTAGGCTGACACCACCCAAGTTAGCCTGGGCAAAACAATGAGACTCTGGGGGTGGGAGAAGAAAGTAATGAGAAAAGGATTTGGACTTTTTATTTCCTATGCTTCACTATTTCTATATTGTTTAAATGTGGTTTTACAACAAGTATTTTGCCACCACTAAATTACTTTGAAATTAAAATGGCAAAAAAAGTGTTTCTTGATAAAAATAGCATAAACTGTTTTAAAAGTTGTGATTATCTAGCACGTCTTCCAACAACTCTTTCCAGTCCATCAGCCGTATTAACCTCTCCTCTAGATTACTATGACGCCTTTTCACCTGATTTCCTGACTCTCACGTACTACTCCTTTCAGCCAGTCTACTTGTTCATTCACTCATTAATTTCCTCATACCCCTCAGATTTCTCAAATACAGATTAAGATGGATTATTCACATCTAACTTTTCTCAAGATAACACTGTGTATAAAAATGTTCATAACCTCATCTGGTTTGGAACTAAAAAGATACAAACAGGAAATCATAAATTACATTATAGCCAATACAATACATGTCATACTAACAATTTTCAAACTCTTTGCCCATCAACCCCCTTAAATCTCTCTAATATGCCATATTACACTGTTTAAATGTGGCTTCACAACATTACATTAATATACCAGAAATGGACTCTAATATTCACAAAGGCACCTATGGGCTGATCCAAAGCATATTTATGACATATCAAAATCAACTGGACTACTCGATTCAAAACCATATCAAAAGAAATTGATGGTCTTGAAAAAGGCAAGCTTCAAATCACAAGGCAGAAATATCCTTAATCCTAAACTGACTTAGGTATTGGGCTATTTCCCTAGCCAAAATAAACCTTTCAATGACCTTCAGTTTTCTCTAATTCCTGAAAACATAAGCTTAAATATTAAATTTATAGTAAATACTTTCCTTTTTGATTATAGTAATCTGTTCAATTACTAGGACAGTCATTCTAAAAGTGGTGGCAAGAACAGACAAAATGATCTCAGTGTACAATAGATAAATACTTTTTAGCAGAAAGGCACAGTGGCTCAGGCCTGTAACCCCAGCACTCTAGGAGGCTGATGTGGGAGGGTTACTTGAGATCAGAAGTCTGAGACCAGCCTGAGCAAGAGCAAGACCCATCACTACAAAAAATAGGCTGAGACAGGAGGATCAGTTGGGCTCAAGGGTTTGAAGTTGCTATGAGCTATGACTACACCACTGCACTCCAGTTACGGTAATAGAGTGAGACCCTGTCTCAAAAAGAAAAAAAATAAGTAAATCATCCTCTACATTTCTTTGCAATTTCCTGGGACTCTATAACTATTTCAAAATAAAAAGTTTCTTAAGTAAATCATTATATACAAGAACATATATACTGATAAGCACCGACAATTGTTACACTAGAAGCTAAACAATCATACAACCAAACTGAAATGTTTTCATCACAACTCAGAAGCAAATATCACAGAGAAAAAGAAATACCTCACAATAAAAGCTTCTGTACAGCTAAGGTAACAACAACCAAAGCAAATAGACAACATACACAATGGGAAAGGATATTTGCATATTTTGAATCAAACCAAAGCTTGATAACTAGGATCTATAGAGAACTCAAATTAATCCACATGAAAAAAGCCAATACCATGTATCAGTGGGCAAGAGCAATGAATAGAACCTTCTCTAAAGACAGGCGAATGGCTAACAAATATATGAAAAAATGCACATCATCCCTAATTATTAGAGAAATGCAAATCAAAACCACCCTGAGATACCATCTAACCCCAGTCAGAATGGCCCACATCACAAAAATCTCAAAACTGCAGATGCTTGGGTGGCGCCTGTGGCTCTAAGGAGTAAGCCACTGGCCCCATATACTGGAGGTGGCGGATTCAAAACCAGCCCTGGAAAAAAAAAAAATTGCAGATGCTGGCGTCGATGTGGAGCTGGTGGAACTGCAAACTATTACAACCTTTTTGGAAGAATGTATGGCGAACTCTCAAAGAACTCAAGCTAGACCTCCCATTTGATCCTGCAATCCAATTACTGGGCATCTACTCAGAAAGAAAAAAATCCTTTTACCAGAAGGACATTTGCACTAGACTGTTTATCACAGCTCAATGTGCAATCACCAAAATGTGGAAACAGCCTAAATGTTAGCCCACCAACCCAGGAATGGACTAACAAGCTGTTGTACATGTACACCATGGAATACTATTCAGCCATTAAAAAAAGGTGGAGACGTTACATCTTTTATATTAACCTGGATGGAGGTGGAACACCTTATTCTTAGTAAAGCATCACAAGAATGGAGAAGCATGAATCCTGTGTCTTCAATTTGATATGAGGACAACTAATGACCTAGTACAGGGTATGGGATAGAGGAAGGAGAGAGCAGAGAGGAAGGAGGGAGGGAGGTGGGGAAGAGGAGAGCAGAGAGAGGGAAGGAGGGAGGGATGGAGGGTGAGTGACAGTGTGTAACACACCTTTTGGAGATGGGACACAATTATTTGTTACCTAACAAATGCAATCAATGTAAACTGGTTCTTTATACACTCAATGAATCCCCAACAATAAAAATAATTATAATTATTATTAATAATAATCAGAGCCCATAGCACTGTGCTTACAGCACCAGCCACATACACAGAGGCTGGCAGGTTCAAACCCAGCACAAGCCAGCTAAACAACAATGACAAATGCAACAAAAAATAGCCTGGCATTGTGGCAGATGCCTATAGTCCCCTGCTACTCCAGAGGCTGAAGCAAGAGAATTGCTTAGGCCCAAGAGTTGGAGTTACTGTGAGCTGTGATGCCATAGCTCTCTAACAAGGATGACAAAGTGAAACTCTGTCTCAAAAAAAATAATAGTAAAAATAATAATAATAAAATAAATTCCAAAAAAAGAAAATACCTCACAAAAGAGAACATCTGTAGTTCTTATGGACGAATAGATAAAGAATTTTCATCTTGGGCGGTGCCTGTGGCTCAGGGAGTAAGGTGCCGGCCCCATATACCGGGGATGGCGGGTTCAAGCCCGGCCCTGGCCAAAACTGCAAAAAAAAAAAAGTCTTCATCTTGAAACTTCAATGTTAAGTGACTTTAAGATCACATGTCTAGTTTCAGGGCAGGACTTAAAACCAAGTCATTGGTCTTCTATGAATCCTTCACCCAGATTGCCAGCAAAGAAGAATTAAAAACCAAATATAGGAATAGAAGATACAACTTTCTTCCTTTCGGTCCCATTTTAAAACGCAGTTCTTATTTTGAAAACCAAAATGCCACAATTAAGTCTTTCTTTTTAAGAGCCTTCAAAATTGTAGCACCCTAATATAACTTCCATATATAAGAGCTGTTATTCTGATACTGACTTCTTTCCTTTTAAAATCCAAGAATCAGCTCGGCACCTGTGGCTCAACAGGCTAAGGCACCAGCCACGTACACCTGAGCTGGCGGGTTCGAATCCAGCCCGGGCCGCCAAACAACAAAGATGGCTGCAACCAAAAAATGGCCGGGCATCGTGGCGGGCGTCTGTAGTCCCAGCTACTTGGGAGGCGGAGGCAGGAGACTCGCTTGAGCCCAGGAATTGGAGGTTGCTGTGAGCTGCGATGCCACAGCACTCTATCCAGGGTGACAGCTTGAGGCTCTGTCTCAAAAAAAATACAGAAAAATAAAATCCAAGAATCTACTTTCTGAATAAAACCATGCCATAAAGAGTTCCAAAACATCATAACAAAAGCACATACTTGCGGAGTGTCATTTGAAAACATACTAAATGTATGAGTATCTTCCCTCTTATTTTTTTTTTAAACTCCTTTCTTTTCTCTAGTTCTGGCTTTTTCTTTTTTCCTGTTCCTAGCCCTCTACATGGATATTTCCCAAATTCCCTTTAATTTTTTTTTTAATTCCAAAGAGTAGCACCTTCTCATGGAAACCAAAATTAGATTTTTCACATGTTACTATAAAGAAAGTGCATTTCTTTTTTTGAGACAAAGCCTCATTCACTTGCCTAGGGTTGAATGCCAGGGTGTCATAGCTCACAGCAACCTCAAACTATTGGGCTCAAGACATCCTCTTGTCTCAGCTTTCTGGGACTACAGGCTCCTGCCACAACACTTGGCTATTTTTTCTGTTTTTACTAGAAATGGAGTCTCTCTTTGCTCAGGCTGATCTCAAACTCCTGAGCTCAGGTGATCTATCCACCTCTGCTTCCCAGAGTGCTAGGATTACAGGTGTGAGCCACCACGCCCACCAATATAAAAAAAAGCACATTAACATTATTTGTACAAAGCTTTAACCTCAGTACTACTGGCATTTTTGCCAGGAAACTCTTTGTAGTGGTGGGTTGTCACATGCATTGTACGTTTAGTAGCATACCTGGCCTCTACCCACTAGATACCAATACCATCTCCCAGTTGCAACAACTAAAATTAGTTCCCAAACACATTTTTGGGACAAAGTATCACTGAGTTAAAAAAACACTGATATAAAGATATAGTTCACATGAGCTAAAGGAAAGCCTGATGTAGCAAAATAGGAAATTGTCAAGGCTGAAAAAAACAGGTAAGAGAAAGAAGAGGAAGAGGAAGAGGAAGATGGTGATGATGAATAAGTTGGTTCTAGTGTAGTTTTTCTTCCTTGTTTATAAGGCATTTAACCCCCTGTACACAACTCATTCCTTTTAAAGAAAAAATCTTAAATGTGGGGCAGCACCCGTGGCTCATCGAGTAGGGGGCCGGCCCCATATACTGAAGGTGGCGGGTTCAAACCCAACCTTGGCAGAACTGCAAAAAACAGAAAAATAGCCAGGAGTTGTGGCGGGCGCCTGTAGTCCCTGCTACTCGGGAGACTGAGGCAAGAGAATCACCTAAGCCCAGGATTTGGAGGTTGCTGTGAGCTGTGTGATGCCACGGCACTCTACCGAGGGTGATAAAGTGAGACCCTGTCTCTACAAAAAAAAAAAAAAATCTTAAATGTGCAAAAAAAAATACAGTTCACAATGAAAATGAAATCTTACTATAATCAACTCTGTGGGGAATACAAACTACTGTATTAGAATTTGACAAAAAAAGCACACTGTCAAAAATCACACCAGAAAACATGGGTTAAAGACAAAAATAAGAGTTGAAGGCTGGGCGAGGTAGCTCATTCCTGAATCCTAGCACTCTGGGAGGCCAAGGTGGGTAGACTGCCTGAGCTCACAGGTTTGAGACCAACCTGAGCAAGAGCAAGACTCCATTTCTAAAAATAGCCAGGCTTTGTGGAGGTTGCCTGTAGTCCCAGCTACTTGGGAGGCCAAGGCAAGAGAATAGCTTGAGCCCATGAATTTGAGGTTGCTGTGAGCAATGACGCCAGGGAACTCTACCAAGGGTGACAAAGTGAGACTCTTTCTCAAAAAAAAAAAAAAAAAAAAGTGGCTCAATTCATAATTACCAAATTGTGGAGGCAACCTAAGTGCCCATCAATCCGTGAATGGATCAATAAACTGTGGTATATGTACACCATGGAATATTATTCAGCCATTAAAAAAGATGGGAGACTTTACATCTTTTACGTTTACCTGGATGGAGTTGAAATATATTCTTCTTAGTAAAGTATATCAAGAATGAAAAAAACAAATATCCAATGTACTCCATACTAATAGGAAATCAATACATAAATAATTACATGTTCCTAAGAACAATAAAACACTATTGATAGTCCAGTTCGGGGCAGAGGGAAGTGGGAGGGGGAAGAGGGAGGATTTAAGGCAGAAGGAGGGAGGGCATGAGGTGGGATCTCACCTAAAGTGCACATTGTGAGGGTGTATAACACGCCTCCTGGGACAGGGGCTCTTCTACAAATGGAGCTTTAACCTGGAAATGAGAACAATGTAACCTAAATATTGTACACTCATTTTAATTTGAAAATAGTTTAAAAAAAAGAAAGAATTGAAACATGATCAGTAAGATGTCCTCAATTTAGTAATAAAGAAAAGAAAAGGCATTAGTTGCACTTCTTTCTTCCTCTAACTCCTTAGATCTATGCACAGTACAGCATTTTAGAGGAAGTATAAGTAACTATAAGTAGAGGGAAATAAGTTATAAGAATTCTACCAAATTGCAAACCAAACAAATGTCAACTCCAAACCATCGGCCTTTCTCCTTCCTGCCTGCCTTGTATATAAACAGTCACCTTTAAGTTACTTTCACTGTAGAAAATAAACCTGGGCTCCTTGTTCAGAATGAATAAGATAATTTTGTGATCCAAAGTATTTCTTAAAGAGAACTTATTGTAGGGGCGGCACCTGTGGCTCAGTCGGTAAGGCGCTGGCCCCATATACTAAGGGTGATGGGTTCAAACCTGGCCCTGGCCACACTGCAAAACAAAAAAAAAAAATAGCCGGGCGTTGTGGCGGTCACCTATAGTTCCAACTACTCCGGAGGCTAAGGCAAAAGAATCGCCTAGGCCCAGGAGTTGGAGGTTGCTGTGAGTTGTATGACACCACAGCACTCTACCAGGGTTCATAAAAGTGGGACTCTGTCTCTACAAAAAAAAGAGAGAAATTATTGTAATTAGATCCACAAAGTACTGTTATTTTGAGCCACATATTTTCCTTTTAGTATTCACAAAGTCAATCCCAAATAAACACATATCACTTATTAATAAACTACCTTCAAATACATTTAGTAATAATGTCTACTGTTATGTCTCACCTACACTCTGACATCTCTTGCATGTCATACTTTCTTCCTCATATTTATCCATCTTTACATTTAAAAAGAAACTGCTTTTGTTTTGACATGTCCCTTTATGAAAAACACAAACCATTTATAAGATTTAATGCCCCAGAGAATTTAAGTCCCTTGAGACCAAGAGCTGTCTTATCCATCATTCTATTTCCTGCACTGGTACAGTAAATATTCAATGAAATATATGTTGAGTAAGCAATCTCTTCTGATTTTTACAGCTATACATAATAGTTTTCATAGCTGTAATTATCAGGCACAAATCAAAGTGAGCCTTACTCGCTATGATTAACGTGTTATTATATCAGCTTTTCTGTAAGTCCACATGGCCCACACATTTCATCTTTTTTTTTTTTTTTTTTTTTGATACAGTCGCCTTATATTCCTCTCGGTTAAGTGCCATGATTCATTGCTCACAGCAGCCTCAAACTCCTTGGCTCAAATGATTCTCTTGTCTCAGCCTCCCAAGTAGCTGGGACTACAGGCGCTGGGCTATTTTTACAGAAGAGGTCTTGCTCTCGCTCAGACTGGCCTTGAACTCCTAAGCTCAGGCAATTCACCCACCTCAGCCTTCCAGACTGCTAGGATTACAGGCATGAGCTACCACGCCCGGCCATTTCATCATTTTAATAGCAACACCATACTCCATTCTATGGAACTACAGCTGTTCCACATACTGGTTAACCACTTTTCTCAAGCAGCTGGGATGAGAGCTCAGGCCCTGGGAATGTTCATAAGAGGATTAGAAGTGTCAGGGAGGCTAATGAAAAGGAAGCTTGCCAGGGGTCTACTTGCATGAGGGTGCTAAGGAGCTACTAAAAGGAAGAGAGAAAAAAAAAATCATACTGAAATTAATTAAATCATAAAAATTTCACTAGAAGAAAAATGTGGCAAAGGTTAGGGGACATTTCCCATGTATAAAAATGGGTGTTGCCCTACAATATATGTTTGGTGATGGTATCATTTTCTTCACTATAGCTATGGTGTCCTAATTCTTATGTTAAAATAAACATATACAAATCCAAAAACAACTGTATATTTAAAAGCTGGCCAAATGAAGTGAACTTCTCAGGTTCCCTAACTCACTCTTAAAATATGTGATTCAAACACATATGATCCCTTTGGACAAATGCTCTGACCAACAAAGAAAATTGTGCAATGCAACTTTAGTTTGGTCCACTTAGAATTATTTAAAGAAAATGAGAAATAAGTTACAGAGATACCAAGAGGACTATGTTTATTTATGAGGCAATCTCATAACACTGATTTAAAGGATGGCTTAATTGTAAGGCTCCGGTATACATTAGGTATCAAAGAGAAAAAAGAAATATCATGACGCTATTAATGTCATATTTTGAGCTTGGGGACTTTTCAAGAAAAATCTTCCAGTTGCTTACGGCTTGCATCCTTAGAGGGATTCTATAACAAATTCTTTTATAAATCAGGGTTTTTAACAAATAACAAATATGCTTTTTGAAGGCCAGGCAAGGTGACTCACGCCTGTAATCCTGGGACTCTGGGAGGCTAAGGCAGGAGGATGGCTTGATCTCCGGAGTTGGAGAACAGCCTGAGCAACAGTGAGATCCCATCTCCACTAAAAATAGAAAAACTAGACTCAGCACCTGTAACTCAGCTGCTAGGACACCAGCCACATACACTGGAGCTGGCAGGTTTCAACCCAGCATGGACTGCCAAACAACAATGACAACTACTACCAAAACAAATAGCCAGGCACTATGGCAAGTGCCTGTAATCCCAGCTACCTGGGAGGCTGAGGCAAGAGACTCACTTAAGCCCAAGAGATTGAGGTTGCTGTGAGCTGCGATGCTACGGCACTCTACCAAGGGCAACACAGTGAGATTCTGTCTCAAAAAAAAAAAAAGAAAGAAAGAAAGAAAAACTAGCCCAGCGTGGTGGCAGTTGCCTGTAGTCCCAGCTACTCGGGATGCTAAGGCAGAAGAATCACTTGAACCCAGAAGTTTGAGGTTGCTATGAGCTAGGATGATGCCACCATACTCTAGCTTGGGTAACAGAGTGAGACTCTGTCTCAAGAAAAGTGCTTTTTGAAAACCCAATAACTTGTTTTGTATATATTTCAATTATAAATGCTTTCTTTTTCACTTACTTGAAAACTATCTTTAAATTCAAAAGACAGAGTGATTCAGGAGGTTCTGGAAGATGGTGGCGGTGACGGTCCGGTAGTTCATCACTCTCCAGTCAGCAGGTGAGAGGGAGGGAGTACTGGACCTTTCGCCGTGTGAATTGTCGGAGTGGATGAGCACTTGGCAACGCACAGCGATTTGGTGGACTGTTGTGTTTGAAATATAGTTCATAACCGTGGAAACTGCTGTAAACTGTTTACCCCTGAACGGTGGAGGGGCAGCCGGCCCCTCCCACAAGGAGGACAGCAGGTCGCAACTCACAAAACCTAACTGGGAAAAAATTCCACCGAAAAGTGGATCTCAGCGTTTGATGACCAGAAAGACGCACTGCTAGGTCCCACAGGGACCCGCGCAGCTCAGGCGCGAGGCGGTTACAAACTTATTGGAATGCCCAAAATGGCGAGCGTCTTTTCCCTAGATCATTGGGAATAGGTGTTCTGTCAGTGCTACCCCAGGGGCAGAATCCTGGTGAGGTCTGACAGTGCAGGGGGCCCGGGATCCTGTAGTGTGGAAAAGACACTTTGAGCTGAGGAAGGTGGCGAAGAGGGCCCCGATCACTCCACTCCAGCGGGAGAAAAAGCCGCAGATTAGAGTGGCAGCAACAGACTGGTGGGAATGGCCTCCCCTCCAACCGTAGCCTCAGCGGCAAGAGTGACCGGCAAAGATCACGCGCACAACGGCAGCGGCCACCAGCAGAGATCGCGCGCACGCAGCGGCGGCAGCGAGCAAAGATCGCGCACCGAGCTCTCCTCTTTCAGCTGATTCCAATTCCTGGATTGCAAGAGAGCCGGAGGGCAGAGCAGAGAGTTTTGTGACGAGAGGGCTAGTGCACCTAAGTTGGAGGTTGGATGGGAGTGTCCTTTGGACCCGAGCACCCA
>CAUYRH010174497.1:0-11238 GCA_963574655.1 Perodicticus potto
TATAGCTTTCATATGAAGGCTATAACCCAATTATAGCATAAGAATATGGGGAAAGTGGTGGAAGGAGGGTAAATGGTGGGGCCACACCTATGGTGCATCTTAGATGGGTTCAGGCAAAACTTACTAAATGCAGAATACAAATGTCTTTGAACAATAACTAAGAAAAGGACATGATGGCTATGTCAAACAGTTTGATGAAAATGTTTCAGATTGTGGCTCGGCACCTGTGGCTAAGGGCTAAGGCGCCAGCCACGTACACCTGAGCTGGCGGGTTCGAATCCAGTCCAGGTCCGCCAAACAACAATGACAGCTGCAACCAAAAAACGTTCAGGTGTTGTGGTGGGCGCCTGTAGTCCCAGCTACTTGGGAGGCGGAGGCAAGAGACTCGCTTCAGCCCAGGAATTGGAGATTGCTGTGAGCTGTGATGCCACAGCACTCTATGCAGGGTGACAGCTTGAGGCTCTGTCTCAAAAAAGAAAAGAAAATGTTTCAGATTGTATATGAAACCAGCACATTGTACCCCTTGATTGCACTAATGTACTCAGCTATGATTCAACAATAAAAAAAAATAGAAAATTGAAAGAAATAAAAAATATATATATATACATTTGCCTATCTCAAAATTTAGATGTAAACCAGCACTAACATGTTTAAAGAAACCTGCATCTGCCACCCAAATTGGACACCCTTGGTCCTCAGTGCTGCCAGGCTCAGTGCTCTCTCCTTTTTGGCTGCATGTATACCCCTGCTAGGGATCATCACTCACTCATTTTTCCCAGAAAACAGGAAAATGAGATGAGAGAGAAAGAGAAACATTTCGTTTTAATCATCCATGGTTTCTGTCTGAAGAGAGTTGTCACACTTCCCTACAGCCCAGAGAGGCCACCAAAATTTCAACCTAGGCTCCTCTGCATTTTATGAGAAGAGTGTGACAGGCTGGTCTACATGGCTAGAAAGAGTCAAAAACCAAGTACAGAACAAAGAAATAACTTTCAGCTGAGCCAGAGAGCTGTCCATTCTTAACTACTTCCGAAATTAAAAGAGCTTCTCTCTGGTCCTCGAATGGGGACAGCAGTGCCAGAGACCTCTTTGGAGGTTACAGCAAACTTCTTTCCTTCCAGCTAATAGGTGACCATTTCCCCTTTCCCTGGGAAGGAAAAACACAAATGTGTAATTAGGGAAGAAGTAGCCAACTCAGTCAGAAAGGGAGCCATCTGGTGACAGACTCTCCAACTCATGGACATGACAGGGCATATCCTCCCAGTCTGCCCAGGGAAATCTGGGGTCCCCGGGGATGGGCATCCCCAAGAGACAGCTCTTAAATTGGTTCCCCACATTGCTGCTGAGTGCATGCCCTGAATTTAGAGCAGAGACCACTGCTCCATAGGCTCTGAGAGAGACTGGCTGACTAATGAGCCAGTCACACCTGTTCACACTCACTAGTTCTGCCATAGCTAACAAACCCCATGTGGGCTGCCAAGCTGGGAGAGGAGAGACAGGCTTGGGCTCTGCAGCTATTTGGCCCTCTGATGAAGCTAAAAGAGGATGATGAGCCCCCAGTAACCCTGAACACTGACATCTGTTTGGGACAGTTACTAAGCAGGCAGTAACCCCTCGTTAAAAATTAGTACCGATCCCTCAACTGCAGATTAATAATCACCTCCCACCCATTATTTACATGAAAACTGGTGTTTGGAAGCCTTCACTCACTTTAGATTCACTTTGATACATTCTGCAAGAGAAATATTATCTGTCTGTGTTTGCTGATCAGACCCAACTGAATTTATTGTGATTAATTCTGACAGAGAAACACTCATGCGATCAGAACCCCAAGCAAAACAAATTTCAGAGCGAAGCCACAGAAGCAAGTTGCTTTTCCTGGGCTTTGCTCTGTGGGTTTCCATGGTACTCTCTCTGAACATATTTCATATTTTAAATATACAAAAATACCACAGAAACTGGGAACCACCCACAAATAATGCACACGCATCTCACATTATTTTATAGCTGGTTAAATTGACTTTAAGCAGAACACAATCATTCTTTCTGTGACTCTCCATGTGGGGGAGTCAGAGCAGAGTGACGTGTCCAGGTCACACCAGGCTTATAGTGTGAACTCAGAAAGAATCGGCTCTGGTGGTAGGAGAGCCAGGAGCACCCCTGCTCCCTGCGCTCCTGAGGGTGGAGTCAAGGGGGAAGGCTTTGAAAATCCTTCTCACCTTCAGCTGGTCCCACCCTCTGCCCCAGGGGTAAATATGTCTAAACTAATTTCAATGACTTTAATGCAATTAATTTCATTGCCTTTTCTAGGGATTGTTCCACTTTCAAGATCAAACAGTCTTTAGAAGGGAAAACACCTTGCAGTACCTCACACCCCACTAAGAGTGAGTTCATGAACGAATTTTTCCATCATGGGAGGAACCCCAGGCAATGGGAGAAGATTGGGTCCAGCAGCTGGGGATGAGAAGGATGCTAAAATTAGGGAGAAGGGTTTGGAAAGGGAATGTGAGACAAACCAAAGGCATATAGTTTGCCTGTTTCACAATTCTGCCAAGGATTGCTGCCCCTGGCTCTCTTTATCCTCCTCATCCCCAAGAAGGAGCATTTCAAGCAAAATCCAGTCTTTTCATCAAAGTCTAGGGATGAAAAAATACATATACTTTATGAGCCAAAACACTTGCAGTTTTTTAACAAATATATAGTCCAAAACCTTCCATAGTCTAATGTCTTCTTCAAAAGTCAAAAGACTTCTGATTTTATTTGGGACTTTTCTCCTGTGGCAGAGATAGCATGTAAAATGCTACGAAGTCTCCTCGTGAATTCATTGGGCACAGTGACCCACGGGCCTTTAATGGCCAGAGTTTCCTTGTACTGCTTCTCTCCCATGCCTGCCTCCACAGATATGGTTAGCCAGTATCTATCTTGACTTGTAAATTCCCATGACACACCACTATATGTAGTCTCCAATTTGCTCCAGGATTTGATAGGCACTTGAACTACACCAGATTTGCAGAGCTGGAGGACAGAAGAGGAAAGAATCCAGTTACATAAATCCAGGCAACATCCCCTGCTTTTGCCTTGCCTTGAAAAACTGAATGACTCTGAAACATGACCAAGAAAATTCAATTCCAAGAGTCTCACCTAGTAAAGAGGAACCTCAGGGAACAGCCCAGCAAATATCCCCAAGTGCTTCACATCATATGCTGCACCACATTAGCTTTTCCCATAGTAGTTATGTGGCAGGGGCTGCTGACCTGAGAAAACTGCATATTCTGGAGAAAAGATGGTGTCCACTCTGTTTGGACAGTTCCTCAGGAATATCAGTCTTTTTTTTTTTTGAGACAGGATCTCACTCTGTTGCCCTAGGATAGAGTGCTATCGCATCAGTCTAGCTCACAGCAACCTCCAACTCCTGCACTTAAGCAATCCTCTTGCCTCAGCCTCCCCAGTAGCCCACCACAATACCCAGCTAATTTTTCTATTTTTAGTAGAGATGGGGTCTTACTCTTCTTCAGCTTGGTCTGAAACTCCTGAGATCAAGGGATTCTCCCACCTCAGCTTCCCAGAGCACTAGGATTGTAGGTATGAGCTGCCACTCCTGACCCTTTCCCTTCCTTTTACACACCTTCCTTGAGCAGCCAGTTGAGATAAGAGTGGTTAGAGTAAGACTTCCCCCAAACTCTGCATTCCCACCCTAACCATTCTTTACAGCCAAGATGGTGGGTCCGCCTGGTCAGGTGCATCCCATAGCATGATTTTTGTCATAACTGTGCACTCACCTGTACTCATTATTATTTTCAAAAAAGGTCTCACTCCATTACCCAAGTTGGAGTACAATGGCACTATCGTTGAGCCTCAAATTCCTAGGCTCAAGTGATCCTCTTCCCTCAGCTTCCCAAGTAGCTGGGACTACAGGTATGCACCACCATGCCCAGTTAATGATTATTATTATTATTATTTTGAGACAGTCTCACTATGTCACCCTCAGTAGAGTGCTGTGGCATCACAGCTCACACCAACCTCAAACTCACGGGCTTAAGCGATTCTCTTGCCTAAGCCTCCCAAGTAATTGGGACTACAGGCACCTGCCACACACCTGGATATTTTTTGTTGCAATTATCATTTTTGTTTTAGCTGGCCCAGGCAGGGTTCGATCCTGCCAACCTTGGTGTATGTGGCTGACACCGTAACCACTATGCTATGGGCACCGAGCCACTAGCTAATTATTTTTATTTTTGTAGAAATGAGCTCTTGCAATGTTGCCCAGGCTGGTCTCAAACTCCTGGCCTCAAGCAATCTTCCCACCTCAGATTCCCAAAGTGCTGGGATTATAGGTATGAGCCACTGCACCCTGCCTCACCTGTACTGTTATTGAGTTAACATTTTCCTTTAGATGGGTTCATTTAATCTTTTCAGTGAAGAGTAGGAAGGCTTAGAAAGGCAAAATGATCTTAGTACCAAAAATAAGTCCCTTTTTTCTTGACATAATCAAGAAGTGGAAAGTAAATAACTTTCTCATGATGTGATTTACCAGCATTTAAGTCTTTGTCACTTCAAAGGGTTGACAACTAGAATCAACAAAAAAGGAACAAACAATCCCACCTATCACTGGACAGAGACATGAAAAAAACCTTCTCTGGGGAAGATAGACGAATGGCTAACAAGCATATGAAAAAAATGCTCACCATCCCTAATCACCAAAAAAAAAAAAAAAGTGCAAATCAAATAACTCACTCTGAGATATCACCTAACCTCAGTAAAATTAGCCTGCTTCACAAAAACCCAAAGCTGCAGATGCTTGCTCAGATGTGGAGAGAAGGAAACACTTTTATACTGTTGGTGAGACTGCAAACTAATACAGCCTCTTTGGAAAGAAGTACAGAGAATCCTCAAAGAATTCAAAATAGACCTTCCATTTGATCTCACAATCCCATTACTAGACATGTACCCAGAAGAGAAAATATCATTTTATCATAAGGACATTTGCACTAGATTGTTTATTGTGGCTCGATTTACAATTGCCAAAATGTGGAAACAACCTGAGTGCCCCCCAACCCAGGAATGGATTAATAAACTGTGGTATTTGTACACCATGGAATAC
The DNA here is from genome assembly GCA_963574655.1 of Perodicticus potto. Classification (NCBI taxonomy): domain Eukaryota; kingdom Metazoa; phylum Chordata; class Mammalia; order Primates; family Lorisidae; genus Perodicticus; species Perodicticus potto. The sequence goes on from CAUYRH010174497.1 coordinate 5,102, forward strand.
CATTCATCCATAACAAGATGGAGACTTTACATCTTTTGTATTAACTTGGATGGAGTTGAAACACATTCTTCACAATAATGGAAATCACAATGATGGAAAAGCAAGTGTCCAATGTACTCAGCACTAATTTGAAGCCAGTAGACAATCTAATACATGCCCACACAAAAGAAAAATTCAATTCAATTGAAGATGGGGTGAGGGGAAAGGGGAGAAGGAAGAGAAGGGAGGAGGTGGGGGACTGGTATGCTCTCACTTAATGGGCACAGTGTAAAGATACGTGGCACACCATCTGGGAGTGGGATACAACTACAACAGGAACTCTACCTAACAAATGCAAACATTGGAGCCTAGTTGTTTGTACCCTCACATTAATCTGAAATTTTAAAAAAGTCCTCATTTGGCCATCTAAAATCACCTAGCGTGTGTGTGTATGTGGTTCTGTGTGTGTGTGTGTGGTTGTGTGTATATATTATATATTTTTGAAGAATTACATCTATGTATTTCATATTTGGTGTTGTTATGTTAACTTTAATTCTCTAATTGTTAATGATATGCAATGGATATTGTATACCATAACACTAACTTAAACATAACTAACTAATAACTAATTTAACATAACTTAAAGTAATAATAAAATGGTAAACAAAAAAATTTTTTTAAATAAAATCACCTAGTAGTATGACCTCATGCATAAAACCTAAGCACCTTCCCCTACACCTCTTCATGTGCACACATGCACACACACCCACACACATATATGTACATAGCCCACCTACCACACACATTCCATTATGGGGAAGCTCTGATCCACCATCAAGGGCCCAAAATGGGGCCATAGCAGTGGGAAGAGGTTGGGACTTTGGATGGTTAAACCAAAAGGGTCAGATCTAATTTAAAGTGCCCCCTTTCTAGCTCTCTCTAGGTCACTTTCCTTCTTCACTTCCCTGCCATGCCACTGGTGGCCATACTGACCAGAGGCCACCTCCCACCTATCATCCCTCACACTCACCTCTGGCCCTCAAAGTATCCAAAAGAGGTGTGGAGAGGACAGCTGAGGACAGCCTGTTCTGGACCTTAAGGAAAAGAATTCTTACCTCCTCAAGGGTCTTTTTGGATCCTCTTTCAACCAGAGCCTTAGGATCCTGGAGGCGGGGAAAGGGGCCCAAGAGGCTTCCCTAACACTGCACCTCATCTAAGCTTTGAGCTGTGGGGCCGAGGAATCCCTCCAGCTGAAACATGGTTCTACTCAATTGGCAGGGTCTAGATACCATTGTTTTCCTCCGACACAGTCAACAATAAACCTTGTTGACAAGAGACAACACTGAGTAGCCCCAACCCTCATGTTTTTATTATACTGTCCACCTGATTAAGCTTCATTAAGCTAGAAGAAAGGCAAAACATGGATAATGCCAACCAGAATAATTGTTCCTTAAATAATGATATTAAGTGCACAAGCCAATCACGAGTGAATAAAAACAATGAAGAGTATATTACTTCCCATAAGACAGACAATAAACTTGAAACTGCCCTTATCATTTTTTATTTTTACACCAAAATTCTCTTTAGAAACCCTATAAAGACTTTCCATCTTATTAACGATCATTATCATTTGTTGACCCTTAGTGTGCAGCAGGTACTGTGCTAAGATTTTAATATGTACTATGTCTTTTAATCCATATAGCATTCCTAAAAATTAACTAGAGTCACCCCCATTTTATATACTAGGTAACTGAGGCAAAGGGAGGTTAAATACATGCCCAAGAGAATATAATTTATAAGTTGCAGAGCCAGGATCCCAAAGTCAGTGCCTTCAACACTTCAATAGTATCACCCTAGTCCTCAACTACCTCTACCTATAAAAATAAGGCATGGAAAGCAGAAAATGGGTGATCTTAAATTTCGTCGTCTTTGTAGAGCAGAAGACATATTTTCCTAAAAGAGAGGCCTCATTTTGAGCTCTTAGCAACCCCGTAGAGGTTTGGAGAGCAGGCTTTCAGTAAAAGTCTAATCTTTTGCTACTTGCGTCTTCTACTTTTAGCTAAAGAGCCTCCATTAATGAATGAAAGTAGTTTAGAAGAGAGCATAAGAACTTGAGTATCTTTTTTCTTTAAGTAACACTCAAATAACCTGGGAAGTAATGCATCAAATTTCCCAGTTGGTGGTTGGCTTTTGACAAGCATGGCCTTAATGTTTCCCTCAGCTTAACTAAATTTTAGACATCTTTTACCTCCATTTCTCAGAACATTTCCTTTAAAAAACTTACAAGTGTAAATTCTTTCTGTTCCTTTGAGATGTACATTTTTTCTCAGCCTCTTATGCCTTTAATACTCCAGGAATGTCTTTCTCAAAGACCTGAGAGCCATCCCTTTAATATGAGGTCATCAGGCAGATAGCACCCCTCTCTCCCAGACTGTGTGGGAGGCTAGGAACCTAAGTTAAACAAACACCAGTAATGGCTCGGTGCCTGTAGCTCAGTGGTTAGGGTGCTGGCCACATATACTGAGCTGGCAGGTTCAAATCTGGCCCGGGCCTGCTAAACAACAATGACAACTACAAAAAAAAAAATAGCTGTGCATTGTAGCAGGCGCCTGTAGTCCCAGCTACTCAGGAGACGGAGGCAAGAGAATTGCTTAAGCCCAAGAGTTTGAGGTTGCTGTGAACTGTGACACACAACACTCTACTAAGGGTGACATAACGAGACTCTATCTCAAAAAATAAATAAATAGGGTGGCACCTGTGGCTCAGCAAGTAGGTAGCCAGCCTCATATACCGAGGGTGGCAGGTTCAAACCTGGCCCTGGCCAAACTGCAACAACAACAAAAAAAATAGTCGGGCGTTGTGGTGGGCACCTGTAGTCCCGGGTACTCGGGAGGCTGAGGCAAGAGAATCGCCTAAGCACAGGAGTTGGAGGTTGCTGTGAGCTCTACCGAGGGCAATAAAGTGAGACTCTGTCTCTACAAAAAAAGGAAGAAAAGAGAAAATAAATACATACATACAAACATAAACACCAGTTAACAAGCACTGCTGGCCTAATCACACCGACCACCCTACTCCTGATACACCACAGTATTGCTACTTTTCTACTAGTTCATCCACAGATAAAAATGCTCACTTTCTGTCTCTGCGGCATTGAGTTCGATCCCTCTCTTCTGTTCTGAGGAGAGTATCTCTCCTTGAGTTTGTCTGGGTGATTTTTCCTTGATGCTTCTAATTCACTGTAAACCATGCCACCCCATCCTCCCTCCATTGGCAATGACTCTTTGTTTGTGGTGACCCAGGGATCCAGATGCTCTTATAAGGTAATAAAGTAGAAATGAGTGCTTGGAGGCTTGAAGGCTACAGGTACCCTCACAGCTGGCAAGGAATCTGCAGAGGAATCATCACAACATTGGCAAAAAGTACCACATTGGGCTTAGCTCAGATCACCCACACCCAGGCCCCCATCACCAGGACTACTTTTCACTCACTGAGATTTATATGAGCTTCCTCAGGGAAGCAAATGCCCCCTGCACTCAACTCAAATAGAACATGTTTGGGACCCTCCTAACTTTAAGACCACGAAGATTGTACAAATCGCAATCATCTTGTTGAAACAATAACTTCATATTTTACAACATTCCATCCAACTTTCATTGTCTCTGTCCAGAGCCCACCTAGATGCCTCTCCTCCCTCAAGCCACCCTACCCCATCAAGCTCACAAGGTCTTCTCATCTGAGCAATTGTGATGTCAATGCCCTGAATTGGACTCATTTTTATTTTTTCAAATAGAAAATTAGTTTTAAAGAGTTTTGTTTTGTTTTGCTTTGTTTTGTTTTTAAGAAGGCAGCAGGTAGAGTAAACCCCATAATACGTGAGAAGGCACCAACTAGTCCCTTGGAAAACCAGCTCTTTCACCCTCTGCCAGTGGGAACATCTCACCCTGGCTGGTTGATTCCATCTGGGAGGCTGTTTTCAGTGTGTCTCCAAATAGACAATAGCACAGGATTTGGTCCCAATGACTCCAACAACCACTGGCCCTAGTCAATGAGAAAATCCATGGATTTACAATCTATAAACCTATTAAGGAAGTTGTAAGTCTAGGATAAGAAAACAAGAAACTACTGCTTAAAATGTATCAGATTTGTTTGAAGTGCTTTGCATTTTCATTTTATCTTTCAAACAACCTTGATGGGTCAGCACTGTCATCCTCATTTGAGGTCACACAGACAGGCAAGCTCAAGCTAAGGTTCTAACTAGTGTCTATTTAATTTTGGAACCTGTTCATTTTCACTGTATAATACCACACATAATTGGGGGTGGGATAACTAATTAGCCTTTAACTCTTGTTTATTTATTCCCTAAGGGAAGGTAGCCATTTATTTAGCATTCGGAGGATTTGCTCTGTGGTACAGATAGAAGCATTTTTCCAGGGGTGTATAATTAAATGAGATAGAGATAGAAAGAGTTTTTCCAAAAGTTAATTCATCTGGCTCAGACATGTTGAATGCGGCATTGTGTAGAATATGCAGGGGGTGGGGGCCCTCAGGAACACTTGTCACTAATGTCCTATAGCTCAGGAGAGAGGTGTGGGGTAAAGATAATGATTCAGGACTTTTCATCGGCAAAGAGTTGTTTTCATAAACCATAGGTTTGAATGAAACTTCCCCGCTTCAATAAAAAGAGTGAGAAGATATGGGGGCAAGGACAAAGCCCTGAAGCCAGCAGAGCAGAAGAAAATGGTGAAGGAAACCTGGAGAAGGGCAGCCACAAAGGTGGGGGGAGAAAAGAGAATGGTGAGGGGGGACAGGGGCCCGGTGGAGGCTGTGGTAAGTAGAGTCCCCTGCCCTACCAAGATCAGGTGACGTGAGAAGTAGCAAAAGGCTAGAGGATTAGGAAAACTTCAGGGCCAAGAATAATTTGTAATGGGTTAAGGAATTACAGAAAGTTGGAGATACTGAAAACAATTAGTGGAGATTACTCTAAGTAATCTAATATTATAACAATAAGCGCTAATATTCACTACGTGCTTAGTAGAATCCAGACACCTTTTACATACAGCACCTCACTTAATCCTCGCAGAAACTGCTATCATCTCCTTTGTATATATGAAGAAATAGAAGCACATAAAAGTGAAAAAATTTACCCCAAATCTCAAATCTAGTAGGTAGCAACAATCAGTTATGAATCTGGGCAATCCAGCCTTTCTTATCCTCAGGCTAAATTGCTTACTCAGTAGAAGAAAAAACACAGAATTAAAGTTAAGTAAGAGAGGGTGCCAGAAGAGGTTTTCTATATATGTTTAATTCCGGATGGGAAAGTTTTGAGTGTATTTTTAGACTGGGAGAAAGGGATCAGTGGAGAAAGTTTAAAGATCTTAGAAAGAAAATCAATAGAATAATGTCTCACAGGAAGAAGGCAAGATCAGAAGCAATCCTTTATCTATTATTAATTCTTCAAATCCTCAGTGAATGCCCACACACCAGACTCTGCTTTGCATTTGGGATTCAAGGGTGAGCCACACAGAAGGAGTCCTGACCCCAGGGAGATTCCAGCCTAGCAGTGGGGAGACAGGTAAGAAACAGGGGAAGAGACAAACATCAACACGGCATGTGTGATGAAGGAAATGAATGGGGTGCTGGGATTGAAAATAGCCTCACATAGATGGTGACATTAAAACCAAGTCCTGAAGTCTGAGGAAGACACACACTTGTGGAGATTGGCAGGGAGGGGCCTGGCGGAAAGAAAGGGAGAGAATGGAACGAGGCGCTGCAAAACAGGGGAGCAGAATTACTGGGCAGCCTGTTTTTTAATTTTTTTTTTTTTAACCAGTATACTAAGATGGATACCAGGTAGCTTTTTTAAAAATACTGGCTTGACACCTGTGGCTCAACAGGCTAAGGCGCCAGCCACATACACCTGAGCTGGCGGGTTTGAATCCAGCCCAGGCCCGCCAAACAACAATGACGGCTGCAACAAAAAAATGGCCGGGCATTGTGGCAGGCGCCTGTAGTCCCAGCTACTTGGGAGGCAGAGGCAGGAGACGCGCTTGAGCCCAGGAATTGGAGGTTGCTGTGAGCTGTGATGCCACAGCACTCTCTCCAGTGTGACAGCTTGAGGCTCTGTCTCAAAAAAATAAATAAATAAAATAAAATAAAAA
>CAUYRH010174499.1:0-21813 GCA_963574655.1 Perodicticus potto
CTTAGAGAGTATATTGCAAATATAAATTGGATCTATCAGGTGTAAAACACAAATGCCTTAATGCTGTAATTGGGTAAATGATGTGAAGGCTATGTTGATTAGTAGGATGTAAGCACTCCAATTTGTACAAATAATCAACACATTGAATCCCATAATGGCATAAATGTATTCATGATCTATGTACAAATGACTTAATTAAAAAAAAAAGTTTGTCAACAGAAAATTAAAATGTATGTAGTTCTACTAGACAGTAGGTGCTATTACATTTACCATATATTTTGTACTTAAGCATCGACCTAAATAATTTCTCCAGGTATAATTTATATATATTTATTTATATGTATGTATCCATATGAATTAAATGGATTGTACCTAAGTAAACAAAGTTAGCAGAATACCACACAGAATGCAATTTTCAACAGACTTATTTCTGGCTCAGCATGATACACCATATCTCCTACCATTCTAAATTTGGCACATATAGTATGCTTTTAATTGGAATGAATTACATTTAATTTTATGCAGAGGATATTGAGGAATTTGTGACACATTTAAGCATTGAAAAGTTTGGAAAGTTCAAGCAACTGATAGTATCTCATTAATGCTTTCAGTTGCTTGAGAGCTTGTCTCCAGGCTGCAGAACATCTTTATGTCAGCTGGGAGATTGTCCTGCTCCCAGTGTCTCCCTCAAGAACTGGTGGCTGCTTGTATAAGCCTGGTGCTCAGTCTCTTATAATTTATTGTATACTTGTTACACTTGGCCACAAAGAACAGAGCTAGTCCAGAAAGACATGTTCAGCGCAAAGGATAAATCAGGACTGTTTTGATGTGAGGAAGATGGGTCTCTCAGGGGTGGGCGTGGCAATCAGATGGTGATGAAGTCTTAGATACACAGAGAGGTAAGTTCTGGAGAGAGTAGCATGCAGTTCAACAGCTCAGATCAGCATCCTCAGACTGGCATTCCTTGCTTCTGCTCTTGTGCATAGCAAGCAGTTTACTTTGACCTCCACTTCATCTTCCTTCTTTTGGGCTTCTGCCTGCACATTCTCTTCTTCCTCCACTTGGCTCTCATGGCATGGAGGTTTCTAGAAAGATGGAGCTAAGGCTTAGCATCTTAGTTATCTATTCATAGAGTCTTATCCTCTGAAAAGTGTCCTATTTGGATGATAAATTATATGATCATCTAATCAGAGAGAAATCAAGAGAAAAAAGCTTCATGTAGGGCACTGCTCCCTCAGCTGGAGAAAACCCATAGCAAGCCGAACATTTTGATAGCAGGACCCTTCTCATGAGTCACTCTCCAATCACCTTCCTCCCCCACTCTACTTCAAGAAACAAGTTAAATCCCAAAGTACAGGAAAGGAAATGAGAAAGTCAAAGAATTAGCCCACCCTGGGAGCTTAGAACACTCAGAGCAACTCTGCTTCATTGGTTTATTCAACTCACTTTTCAGTTCTGATTTCCCCCAGCTCTATTTACCGTCTGTGCTCTAGCCAGTCAGCTGAGGAGGGATGGAAATAGTGTGTTGCAGCAATACTCACAACAAAGGGCTCTAATGAGGTGCCCTGCCATATAGACCGGAGCTTCAAAAACACTGAACTGTCCCACACGTCTTCCAGCTTCAAAAGGGGTGGTGCGTGCAGTGCATGTGTGTTTGTGTGTGTGTGTGTGTTAGGGAATGTCCGATGTTGTAACTATCATTTCCTTTTGCCATCAGCATGGTAGAAAACTCAGGAAAAAAACGCCAATCTAAATAACAAAAAGAGAGATAGGCTCTCAAAAGAAATCCTGTAAAAGTGGGAATAGAGCATTGCCAAGGGCATCTGCATGACATAGTAAAACTATATGCATATTCAGGAAAGAATAGGAAGACAAAGGCTTTTAAGGAAAAAAATAAGGAGGATTACATAACTTTTTGAAATTATTATTCTTAGCTATACTGATTAATAATAAAGGTGATGTCAGTCTGAGGTTGGACAGGCAGTTGCTGAGCAGATGTCTTGCTGAAGTATGGTTTTGCGTAGGGTTGCTATGGCCTTTGTGTAAGGTTGTGTTTTTTGTAGAAATTTTTTTAATTGCTTGGCATACAAGCATGAGAACCCTCTCTGCAGGGCCTTCTCCAACTCTATATGTATGGGTCTTCTTAACATGGTGACTCCATTTTGATTCCTACAACTTTCATAAAAAATATGCACAGAGACAGAACTACATAGGGTTTTGGGTTTAATAATCTGAGATTGATCTCTCTGGTGGGAAAAATATTTAAGGAATAAATTTGATTGAAGAAAAAAGAAAAATCTCAGTAAATCCCTGTCCCAAATGATCTGAATTCTAATCTGTTCCTGATAGAAGCACTTTTAAGTCTGGAAATATGTATAGGATGTCCATAAAGTGTGTGTGTGATTTACTATGTTAAGCTATTATAAATTGCACAAACTCCATGTCCACCCTATACGTTGGAATACACACACACACAATAAGGAAGAATTAATATCTGCTACTTATAGTCACATGTTGGAAGAATCATCTCTCAGCAGCTCTAAGATTTATTTTAATTAAAACAGATAATACACATGATGTAGACAATTAAATCATATTATAAGGCTTGTAACACAAAACAATAGTTATCTTAATTCTCCCAACACTTCATCTTTCTGAATAAATGTTAAGTCAATTACTTGATATTCAATTGTTTATCTTATTTTAGTTAAAAAATCTTAGATTTTATTAATGACAAAATTAGAGATACACACATATATACCATTTATAATATGTAAAAATAATTTAGGCCACCACCAACTTAAAAAATACTATATTACTAGTACTACTGAAGTTTCCTTATAGCGTTTCCTGGAAACAAGACTTGTCTTCTTGAAGTAAATGTTATCTTTCATTTTTTTTATCATCCTTTTCTTTTTCTTATAGTTTTATATTACTTTTTTTCCTCTACATTACACCTTCACTTCTCAGTTTTCCCAGAAAATCTACAGAATCAGGCACGTTGCTTTTCATTATTATCTTCTTTTGCAGATACATGTACCTAGGTAGTAGTTTCCCTCAACCTAAAAAATCTGTCCCATTCATCTGTTCACTTTCCTCCCCAAATGTGTGCAGTCTCTCATTTGTTGTCCTCTCTTTTTGTCTTTGTGAGTATGCAAATTTTAGTCCCTTTATATCATTTAAATATGTTTTAAGAGAGGAAAAAAATAGACAAGCTGACAATCTGACATGTTTACTTTTAAGTCATTCATTATACACCATTTAAATATAGATTTGAATCTCTCCCAATAGTTTTATCTGCTATTGTGATATTGACTCATTTTAAAGGGATTCCAAGAAATAACAAATGAGAAAGGAAAGGTGTTTTATTGAAGAGTGAGTAATCTCAGTGGCACCTAAAAGTAGGTGGTATGTATCACAAGAATCCAGACAGAGCTGTTGCTTTGGCAATATGGGAAAACAAAGGGGACATTATCAAAAGCAGTACAGGAGGCACCTGTAGAGAAACCAGTATTACTTAAATTCCTGTGACCCACTGATTCTGGTCTATAGGAAGCTGGAATGCCTAAAAGGATACCAGGATCCGCATATTTGGTTAAGAACACTTGCTTCGTACAGAGTCATGAACACATGTGCTACAGGAGGGCCTTATTATCCTCCTAAACTACATCCATGAAGCTTGGGTCATTTTCCAAACAAAGTTCTTCCAAATTTGGTTTTGATGCCTAAAGGTATCCATCACAAACTACCAGGTTTGTGTTCTTGAGATTCCTGAAATCACAAGAAAAACACCTCGTAGAGAAGAGTGTATAAGGAGAAAAATCAACAAAGTGTCATACGTTTAAAAATCTAGTAAGTGGAAAATTTTTGATTCTATTAACTTTCCATAGAAACTGGAAACATAAATGATCAAACTTTAATTTAGTTCCTGATCCTAGTGAAGCATGTTCTTCCTTATTGCTGACTCTCCAAGTTCCATATAATATAGATGTAATCAGTTTTTAATTTGGGGGTCATCTCCTATTTTCTGGAAGCTGAAAGTGTTTGGGAATTTTTATTCTCTTTTGATTTATTTTTCTAAACCTTAAAGACAGATGTATACAACTGCATAGGCTTTTAACTCATTTTCTAGTGTACCTTTATGTCATAGGCTCTAGCTCATACAGTGACTCTGTGCTTTACCCATGTTCTACCTCACAGAAAGACCTTTCTAGAGTAGACTTGGCTCATGGGAGGATGGAGCAATAATTGTTGTCACTGGTTTAAAAGTACTAATGTAAAACTCTTTATGTATTCTGTCTCTATTCTCTTCAGTAATTTAAAGATTTCCATTACATTTCTTCTCAGCCCTATCCTTTCAAAAATAGAAATCACATTACATTCGCCACCTCTCTTTTCATCTTCAATATATTATTTTTCTTCTCTGTATGGAAGATATAGGTCACAATAACTGAGAAAGCAATAGGTTGTATTTTACTTAATAATACTTTGTTATTGGGCATTTCAAAGCATTTTTATATCAGGCAATCTATTATACATGGCACTCTGGGGGCTGTGAGCACATACTATTGCCTCTGTGTTAGCTATGAGAAGGCCAAGCAAGGTAGGTTACATGAGGTCATATTTTAATGCCTATCTGAAAAAGTCAGAAAATTATCAGGAAAAAATGTTGAGTATGATAGATCAAGCTGTTTCAAAATAAAGACCACAAAATCTGTATTCATAGAATGAAATTTCCATAGTGCCATTGTCATTTCAGCCAAGAGTGACTGCTGTTGGACACAAAAGCGTATGTAGAAGGTCAGCCGCTGGATATTTCAATGCAAGAACAAAGCAAATACACAAGTGATACTCTATGTTGATGTGATGGCAAAGGCCAGCTGATCATGATGGCACAGGAAGAACAAAGGCTCGATTTTGAATTGACCTCTTTTTTGGTATTAAAGATGGTCTGACACCCTCTCCAATTCAACTTTAAAAAGGGCTTGAACAGAAGGTTCTCAAAGTTCTTCTAATTCTTACCTCTGATGATTTCAGGAATTTTCCATGTGAAATAGCAAGTCAATATCAAAGCAGAGGCTAAGATTCATTCCCTGGTTATAAAGCTAAGTCTCTGCCCCAGATCTGTGATGTAATTTGTTTAGTACAGTCTTATCCTCATGATGTTGTTAATTTTAATAATCTTTTTTATTCTAACAAGATATAATTCATATAATATAACCTCACCATTTTAAAGTGTGTAATCCAGTGGTTTTTAGTTTAGTCACTAAGTTGTTTCACCATCACCACTAAGTTCCGAACATTTCCATTAACTTCCCCCCAAAATTAACAAATCCATTCCTTATTCCCTCTCCATGCATATTCTGGCAATCATTGATGTTTTTTCTGTCTCTATGGTTTTACCTATTCTGGAAAATTGATATAAGTGGCATTATATAGTATGTATCGCCGAGACATCTGGCTTCTTCATTTAGCATGTTTTTAAGTTTCATCACTTTAGGGCAGTGATTTTTGACCTTTTTTATCTCACGATGCACTTGAAACTATAGTTAAATTTATGCAGTACATTGAAATTATGTTGATCGAAAGAAGACCTAAAATATGTGTGTGTGTGTGTGTGTGTATATATATATATATATATATATACTATGTTTTGAACTTCTTTTTTTTTCCTTTTCCTTCCTTAGTCATTTATTTATAAAACATTAGTTTTTGATAATAAATACAGAAGAAAAGCAACAAAAAAGCAGTTGATTTGCTTAGTGGATGGGAAACTGTAGGCCATGGCAGAAGTTCCTGTTTCTCTTTAGGATGTTCTGTGTGACTGCCCAGAGTCTTCAGTGCAGTGGTAGGCTCATGTTTTACTCTCCTCCCAAAGGTCTCAAACAGCTTAGATGGGAGGCTGAACGTGATCACTGGTTTTAATTTTTGCTGTTCAACCATTTTTCTTGATCTTGCTGCCTGATTCCATACATTCCAGCCTGTTCAATGGATCTGTAATAAACTTCCAAGATCAAGGGAAATTTCTTGCTTATTGTTTGCCTGAAATCTTGGCTTGTGTTCATCTTATTAAATAAAAAATATACTCCAAAAAGGCCCCAAACTTCAGCTACTAAAATTCCTTTAAAGATCTTCTTTGTCCAAGGGTCCATTGTGCGAGTCATACTGAAGCGCGCGTGGGTGAGCGATGCTTGTGTATTTTCAACTTTTTTAGGAAATAATTAATGATCTTTAAAAATGTTTGTAGCACCCCTAACGTACTCTCATGACACACCACTATGCCACATGACACACCAGTTAGAAAACACCTATGTTAGCCTATGTGAGGGTGTTTAAAAGCTCCCCCCAGGTGATTCCGATGTGCATCCAAGGATAAGACCACTGTAAAAGGAACTTCCTCTTCCCACAAAATTCAGATGAATATTTAATCAGTGGAGGAGGAAAAGGTTTAGGTTTACTTTGAATTTTGAGGTGCTTCTTGACAACCAAGGACATGTCTACCTAGCACCCTAAAAGCATGCTAATCTCTTCCCACACTCCATATCCCTGCTGGAGGACATTCATGATTAAAAGAAATAGGTCAAACCCACAATAATGTAGCCAACCCTGGCTCAAAGTCCCAGGAATAAGTGCTGATTGCTAAATAAGTCCTTTTGATTCTCTCTGTTTCTCCCTTTGCTGTCATTCTGCTGAATCTTTGATCATTTAGGCATGGAGATAGTGTATCTATAGCCTCCATGGACTACTCAGGCTTTGTGGCATAAGATGAAGGTTGGAGATATATGAAACATACACTTGAAATTTGATTTCCTCTCTGCTCAATTTCATCCATTTGAGATACAGCAATCTAATCACGGATTGATCTTATTAAGGCTAATGACTTGATGATTAACAAGAGAAATGCATCAGAGGTCCAACTGGCTGTTTTAATTATTTCAAGGAGCTGCACCATCAATGGACAGCAGACGGCAGTCTCTTAGATGAGAGTCTGCTTGCACCTAGTGCTATCTCCATTATTACTCTCTTGGAACAGAGCAGAGAAAACATATCCAAAAAGCTTAGATGTACTCCGTGTTTCTCAATTTGCAATAGGAAATAGGAGGCAAAGGTTTGATTCTGATTGTGTGTCTTAAATTGCAGTGGAGTCCTAGTGTCACAGAAGGCTGCTAAGAGAGATGAGGACAGGCTGTGTAGGGGTCCAATGGCAGGAGAGAAAGTAAAGACTGCTGCAAAACAGGAAAGCCGGAGTCTAGCCCAAGCAAGTCAATAAAGACCTAGAAGACAGAATGTTTACTGATGATTCAGGAAATGGCTATTTGGTGTCTGGCCTTCTCTATGGCCAGGCCTTTGAGGGATAATAAAAACTAGATCTAACCTCATATTGTTAATTAACATTGGTTAAAAAAATGGGATAATTCTAAATGATATACACATTAGACATTTTATGTTCATTTAAAACATGCACATGTATATTCATCTCCTAATCTTTGATGGTGAGCCAACACACGCACTTTCTAAAATAAATCTGCCAAATGGAGTTTTATTTTTTGCACAAAACATCCATAATGCATCCTACATGCTTTATATTTTGATACTATTAAAGTGGATCAATGATTTAAGACATTTGCAAATCTAGAATCTGTAGGAGTTTAGAATTGTAGATTTTCAAATACCTAATTTTTAAACTATCTTGCCAAGTCCTAACTCAACAACAATTTGGGAGGGGAGGGACAGATCAGAGACTCATGGTTAACATATCATTTTAAAACACTTGACCTAGCCTAAGCATTAACTCTTTTCTCAAAGTATGCGTGAGTTCATGTAATTTACTTAAGATCAGTACATAATTATCTACAACTGGTGTAAACTTGTTGGGAAGCTTGCTGGGAGAAGCTGAAATCCAGGTATAACAGAGCATAATCTTGCTGCCAGCATTTATAGAACTGGAGACATTCATCATTATGATTTTAAGAGGGACCAGTGACCATTGGTTAATCTGGTGGGTGAGCTAAAGAGAAGGCTGGTAAAAAGCTGGTAAGACCAGAATGAGGCTTTAGGATCCAGGGACTGCCCATCTTTGGCAGGGCAAAAGAATAATCTGTAAAAATGTGTTTCATATAAGAACTTCATTTCCAGATCAACATTTTGGAAATTTTCTAGATTTTTAAATTTAGTACATATATATTTCTATTTTAAATTGTAATTTTCAACAGAAACACTATACTTGTCAACTATTGCTCTATATAGGACAGGAGGGTCTTTATTTGTTAAGCTGAAAAATATATAGAAAATTATTGATCAAGATATTTAGCCTTGTGGTGACTACATATTCATTACAGAAACTACAAATACCATTTTAGGTGGTTCCAGGTGCAGGGATAAGAATGGCACTACTTCTGATTAGTTTAGAAGTGTCAGCCGGCCAAGAACGAGCTAATACTATAATCATACATTCCATACTTGAGTATATAAATAAACGAGCAGCAGCTTTCATGAGATTTTGGGAAAAGTGATTTTATAACAGAATGACTTGAGGACAACCTGGAATCTGCTGTCAGACAGTGACATAATATACAATGTCATAATATATAATATATAATTTAGTCATGTAGAATACTAAAATGATCTGACGATCATGACTAGACCATGGAATGTCACAACTTTGTAACTCCAAAACTTTCCCCCCAAATCTTATTTCTACATCTTAAATGAATCTGGAGAGTTCTGCCTCTTGCCATCCACACAGCCAGGCCACCATCCCTTGCCTGCACTTGTGTAATGTCCTCTGAATGATCTTCCTTTGTTTGTTGGCTTCTGTCAGTTTTTCCTTTACGCTATTCTAGGACAAACATTTAAAAGTACAATCCTAATTTTGTAACTCTCCTCTAATAACATCTCATAACTCTTGGAGTAAAATTCAGACTCATTAACCTAGCTTGGTATGGCAACACTGACCATCTTAGCCCTGTTTGGCTCAGTTTCCCTTATATCCCCTGTTTGGGTGTCTCTTTGTTTGCAAACTCGCCACCTTATCTCCTGCTACAGACATACCCATATGTCAATTCCTATCCCTGGAATAGTTCCTCCCTATCTCCAAGCTCACATCTCAACTTACAACCTTCACTAAGCTTAACCCTACATAGTAGACCAGGTCCCTTTGCAAAGCTATAACTGTTTGTTTAGTTAAATTATATCTGCTTTCTACACTAACCCGAGGTCCATGACGTGAGTCCATCTCTGACTTGTTCACACACTTACTTATGTCCAGCTTTACATGTAAACAGCACGGGCTCTTCATAAAAGTTTGCTAAATTAGTTTTTTATCATTTATAAAATATTTGGGGACTTGTTTGGCTATTGAATCACCAAAATTAAAAACTGCCTGAACTTTGTCAATATTAAAACATATTCATTTTAAGACAAGTAAAAATACCTTTCATAACATTTAATAGACATTAAAGTAAAATCAATTTTCCAATTTCAGAGTATATATAATACTGAGTCTGACAAGTATCTGTTACTTTTAAATCCTACTGGTGCAGCTCTCATTCTAGCTCCTAAACAGATACTGACTTTAAAGTGACTTATGACAGTTTTGTGACTTATTGGGAATTGTCATATGTCACTCTCCTTTCTAGGATTTACATGTTAAGAGAATTTTTGTTCTGTCTTGAAGCAAACAGAATTGGAGGCTCAGGCTAGAATGTTGTTATTCTCCAAACAGGCTGTGGGGACTGGCCACCTGGCAGATTTAGGTCACTGTGCTCCATAGAGACTGATTTATGAAATGGAACTATTGCATTAAATAAAAGTTCATAATTTGCCATTGCTAAAAGGTTTTACTGTTTCAAAAAGGAAAACAACAGCCTGGTGAGGATATTATATAGCTCATGGAAAATAACTGAGTCATTTACTATATGCCTACAGTTGAGATATTTCTGAGATGCTACCTAAGGAGATCACCAGACATGTGGAACCCTTGAAGAAACTGTCAGCTTCTACCTAACTAAAGCATGCTTAGCATAAGTAAAGTTCCATGAAGAGATGAATAGGCCTATATGAGGTAGAAGTCGGACAATTAAGTTAGTGAATTCATCCTAGAAAAAAAGTGCTACACAACTCATTGGTGAATATCACTACAGTCACCAGATGGCCAAGGGGAGAATTTTGAAGGTGACTATCGTGATATACAGCAGTGAGGTATGTAGAACTTTTTCTGGGATGAGTTTCTGAATTTAATAGTGAAACCTCATATACACTACCTTTAAGAGAGGAATTTTTTTTTTTGCAGTTTTTGGCCTGGGGCTGGGTTTGAATCCACCACCTCCAGCATATGGGGCCAGCGCCCTACTCCTTTGAGCCACAAGAGGTGCCGCCCAAGAGAGGAATTTTTTAAAAAGTAAATAATATCAATAAAAAGCAGGAATTTCATCTCTGTAGGTTAACTGGAACACTGTTCATCAAGCTTCACCCTTCTGTAGTAGATTCTAGAGGACATAGAACCTTCACCAAGACTACTGCGAGCAGCATTTTCTAGGAAGGAAATTTCAGAATTGTCACAGAAAGTGACATACTTTAGGTAGCAAAATCTTTATAAAGCTTGTAAAATTGAGGTGACGGGGGAAATTTTCTGAGTTACTGACAATGTTTCAAGCTGAACATTGAAACAGCAATATTAATAAGCTGTAAAGATATTTCCCAAGTACATTTTCTTTTTTAAATTTATTTCAGGTTAATTTGAGGGTTCGAAGCATTGGGGTATAATATCTGCATTTGTTAGGCATAGTCCCTCTTGTAGTTGTGTTCTGCCACAGAGGTATGACATATACCGCCCCCATTGTGCCCATTAATTGGAGCTTAATGGCCCTATAATAATGATGTAAGCTAGAGTATATCTATGGGGATTATATACAGTTAGCCTTTATTGGCAAATATACCAGTCAACATGTTTGTTAATTTATTTGTTTTTCATAGGGAACATATTGCTTATCATTCCCTTGATAGAAGAAAAATCATCTTCCTGTTACTAAACATGCCTCTCAAAATACCATGTATTTTCATATTTTTAAATCAATCACCCTTCTTCTAAAGTGGATTTCAAAGTGTAATATTACTGGTTTGTTGGCTTTTTTCTTAGTTTATTATTTATGCTTCTAAAGTTTCTCCTTGTTTTTGAGAGAGTCTGATTTGTAGGATTAGACATATGGTGCCGTATTTCAAGACAATCTTATTCATGAGAAGAACAGAGGATATAACTCTGGGGATTCATTTAAGTCATTCTGGTTTATAGGGTTCATACTAAAAAGAATAAATAATGGAAACAATAAATATAATAGTTGCTCTCTACCCAGCTAGCATTTATCTTAATCCTTTATTGCAAAAACAAGTCTGAAATGATTCAAATTCTACATTGCCCTCTCTTCTCTCAAAGTAAAATGCATGTCTGGTTAGAAATATTAAATTTATTTTCAATTGCTTCAGATACGGGGTTGGGGAAACATTAGTAAGGCCGGCCAACATATTGTTGAGCATATCAACTCAGGCTCAACAAAGGAATGTTGAATTCTTAATACAATTACATTCACACTTCAAGTTCTTATTAAGACTCAGCTAGAGCTATTCAGCCAAACTTACTTTAATGCTATCTTCTGCTGACTGACTCATTGTAACCACACATTTCTCTTAATTATAACTAGAGTGCCAGATCTAGGTAGAAGAAAGGAGACCTAAGACCAAGCCTAGAGAACAGGTGTGCAGCTGTGGCTTGATCACATTGATGGGAGGATGTGTGACCCCTATGAGTGACTTGACCCCATGATTACATTTCATAATCATATCCCTTTTCCATCAGGTGTGTGGCTGTATAGGGTATATTTTTTATAGTCTCACCAGAGCCATGAAGTGAAAGAAGCAATAATTCTTCTTTAAACACCACAACTACTAAAATGAAGTCATCTGACATTTTGACACCAATTAATAAAACATCCTCCCCAAATTGTATTGTCTTAGAGAGGAAAGACGATATGCATCTTACACAGCACTGTCCATAGAGTTTCTGTAAATATATTGGTTCTATTGACTTTTGGTAGTTTACGAGAGGATGATGTTTGGCTGGATTTTGGTTTGTTATAGTTTTTTAGACAGAAATGATCAGATCACCCACATCCTGCCTAGTTTCTTATTGTTCCATAACACAACGTATTTTCTCCAGATTTTAATATGAGAAAGAAAGGAGTGAAATGTCCAGGAGTGAAAGCATGGGTACCTATAAAGGCAGACATCTACAATACTTACACATGAAACCTTCCATATATAAAATAGTCAATCCCTCTACCAGGAAGCACTTTGGGTTTCCCAGAATAGTAACTTGATTTTGAAAGCAAACTTGGACAACTCCAAAGAAAACTAATAGCACTTTGCAATTTACTGTAAATGGGGCTTCCTTACAGCATAGCAGGAAAATTTTTAAAAGAAAAGAAAAACCCTATTTAAAATGGTTTTAAAACTATGTTTTTAATCATTTGAGGGATTCACTTTATAAGGCCATTAAAATATTACTGATAAAAATGCATTTTGAATTTCCACTAGAGAAGATATTTTAACTTTCATTTTGAACCTGAATTGATTCAAGATGAGAGAAAAGCATTTTTAGACAAAAAGCTGAAAGATCCTACATAACTACTGGTTACACTCATAGAAGTATTATATTTAGGAAGTGAAAGTGTGTTTATCTGAAGAGCCTCTGAGAGTCAAGCAGATTTGCTTCAAAGTAGAAAGCAGGCTGCAAAATTTTTGGCTTAGGATCCTCACAGGAGAAACACATCTTTTGATTTCTTCATATCAACGATGCTTATTAGCCTAGTGGGTAGAAACATCTTTTGGTTTCCAAGGGTCATTCTAACATAAACCCTCAATTACTGTAGTTGTCTCTTGATGGGATGTCCATTATCATCTTCATTTGCATTAAAAAGAATTCAGAATTCAGAAGATGCTAGTACACAAATAAATTTAAGAGTCTCCAGGTTAATTTTATATGAAGTGCGTCCTCATCAAATTCTATTGACTAAAAGAAGTTTCTTACTTCAAAGACACTTAATGGCTCTGGAGTAATGTATTTACCAGCTATTTCAGTCACACTTTGTCTCCAATTGCTCATTAAAGTCAAAATCAGCATGCTATTTACCTGTTGTATGTCTGAGGAACAACCTGAGTTCCTTGAATGAGAGCATTTAAGCAGGGATAACCTGAGTTCCTTGAATGAGGGCATTTAAGCAGCTCTGCTGCTTAATTGCAGAATTGATTTCAAATGGAGAAATTTAGTTCCCCCCAACTCCATCTTTTTCTGAATATCTAATGACATGAAATGCATTCGTATTCCAAGACCTTTAAAGATTCTTAGGAATAGAATAGGTTTAATAGAAAATAAGTTTGCCAGAAGTCTTGACTCAGAAAAACCTTGGATATATTATTTTCTTTTACAATTGATTAAAAAGGCTGCATAATTAAGAAGCACCTATAATTTAGTTAACAAGACACTGAACATGGACAATGGCATAAAAGAAAAAGACATAATCCCTCATTTAAAGGATTTTTTTAATTCACAAAGGAAACTAATTGACTTATTTACATTTTGATTTCTTATCTATGAAGCATGTGATGTGAGAAAATTAAGGGAGGCAGGGTGCAGTGGCTCATGCCTGAAATCTCAGCACTTTGGCTGGATGAAGTGGGAGGACTACATGAGACTAAGAGTTTGAGACCAGCCTGGGCAACATGGTAAGATTCCATCACACACTCACACACACCCACAAAAAAATAGTGGGAGGCCATTTACACTGGGTCCCAGTAAACCATATGAAACCAAATCCAAATTTAGGTGCAGGTGCTGTATAGTCAATGTGAATTCTGAAATGGGCCAGTTTTCAAAAAAATAAAAAGAAAGGAAAAACTTGTGACCTAAGATATGATCAATTTTGGAGCATGTTCCATGGGCTGATGGGAAGAATGTGTATTCAATTTTGTTAAGATGAAATGTTCTATAGATGTCTGTTAAATGGAAATGTTGAATAGTTAAGTTTAAGTCTAAAATTTCTTTGCTTGGCTTCTTACTGGAGGATCTGTCCAACACTGCAAAGGAGTGTTAAAATCTCCGACTACTATGGAGCTGGAGGAAATCAAGTTGCTCATGTCTTATAAAGTTTTTCTTATAAATTGAGGTGCATTTTGGTTGGATGCATAAATATTAATAATTGAAATCTCATCATATTGAGTATTACCCTTAACAAATATGAAGTGACCATCCTTATCCTTTCTTACTTTTGTTGGTTTAAAGCCTGCTGCTCTGTGCCGTGGGGCACCACCTCTCCCTGTCCCACATGGTTCCTTCAGTCCACATCTCCCCCTTACCCCTATGCCACAGAATCAGCACAGACCTTCAACAGCCCACGCTCTGTCCATACCTCTTGAGAAAATGCCCAAGAATCCGGATTCCAAGGGGTATAGGCCTCCAGACCTCGGGGTGAGAGTGGAGGGAAGTGCTGGGAGTTTAGAATTACAGGTAGAGAATATATACAGTTTTATATAGTTTTATGCCTGGTGTTAGCACGCTAGTATGGGAAGGGAGTCTGGTTTTTAGAAGGTCTCTTCCATGGGATAAAATCAGAGGATGTTTGAACTCTGCTCACTTGTTTGTAGAAAGTATGCTGCAAGCTGTTCTCATGGGGAAGGGGACTCCTATCCACTTGGTAATGGATTTTGTAGCTATTGTTTGTATCCTTGGGGTCGCAGCTCACCTCAACAGGGTTGATGTGCATTCTTCAACCTTCTCTCTTGGCTCAGATCTGAACAATCAGCTTACTTTCTAAACGTCTGTCCTTTAACTCTCCTTCTGGATGGGAGCCTCTGTGGAAAGCTGACTCCAGTCAGCCATCTTGCTCTGCCTCCCTGAGTTTCTGTCTGGTGTTCAGGCAGCCTCTCTCAGTTCCAGATTAGGAAAGGACAACAGTGCTCTAGTTGTGACTTCCTTTAAGGACAATGGTTAACCCCCAAGATTAAGGTCACAGAGGCAGACAGAACCAGGAGCCTCAGGGGGAAGAGGTCTCCTGGAGCCCCTTATTTCAACCCTAAGTTGCAAATTTCTTGAAGGGAATGTTTTTCAAACTTCTTTGAGTCTGTCACAGTTATTAGTATCATTTAGAGAATATAATCCTTGTGCAATATAGAAGAGTTCACTATTGAATGAATACTCCACTTTAAGAATGATTAAATGTTATAGTTATAAATGTTTTAAATCACATTAGTAGCCCAAGCTCCTTATTTTAAAACTAGATAATCAAAGAAACAATAAAAATCTTGTAAAACCTAATTCTACATGTCCTATTTATTTCAGATGCAAAAAAAAAAAAAATCAGGTTATATGATCTATGTCTCTCATTCATTTTTGTTGAATACTTGTTCTTAACCATGTCCCTCCTTCATGATATACCCATGCTGGAGTTTCAGGTAGTGGTATAGGCTAACCCTATTGTTCTTCTTCTTCTTCTTTTTTTTTTTTGAAGTTTTTTTGCCAGGGCTGGGTTTGAACCCACCACCTCTGGTATATGGGGCTGACGCCCTACTCCTTTGAGCCTTATTGTTCTTGATAATCTCATCATTCATATAGATGCCAAACAGAATGTAATATTGTTATTCATTTATATACTAGAAATCCTTTCCAAACTAATTTGAGACAATGTAACTCAAAGAAAAAAACACCAATACCACTAATGTTTAGAAGTTGGGAAGATAAGAATTCTCTGTGCAAAATATTTTAAGAAATGGGAAAAAAAGAGACAAAAAATATAGTGTTAAACAGACCTTTGTACTAATGGCATTCTTGTTTTTTTCTGATTCTTTCATGATTTTACCATTGTGAGTTTTTGATCCATTGTTTTTGCCAATATTCTAAATTGATTTCCAACTATGTCTCCCTTAATCATAATATCATGAACATTGTCCAAAAAAAGTAATACATGAATAGCAAATGCTACAACTCATACGTAGACTTATATTCTTCACTTTTACAAATATAGCCTTTACAGGAAGTTATAGAAGCACATTTCTGCAGGATTTCAGGAACAACTCGTGCACAATGTTAGGGCCACTGTAACTTCCACATATTAAAGACTTGTGACCTTGAATATGCCACTTACCCTTTCTGAGCCCATGTCTTTATTTCTAAATTGAGGGAACTAAAATATGTGACCTCTAAAGTTCCTTCTAATTTTTAATTACAGTCATTTATATGGATATGAAGTAGAAATATGTATAAATCGACTACAGAATTTTAGCTGAGGACTATTCTTAGTGACAGTTCTGTTTGCACAGTGGTCCAGTGGTAATTATAGGATGCAAAGCTCTGCTCTTGTCCACCACACAAAAATGGAATACCAAAGGAAATACTTTGAGGTAAAGGCAGCCAGGAAGCCAAAAAGTGAATGATGAGATCACTGAATTGGCATTCTGTTTTTCAGTTATTTGTATCAAAAGCATACTTTAGAAAATCCTGGTAGTCATTTTATGTAGTACTTTTATGCCAAATATAGATCAATTTTTAAAAATTTGGCAGGTTTGATCTTGAAATTGGCAAGTTTCAGATAAAAATATAAATGATAAATATGAAAC
This sequence comes from Perodicticus potto, assembly GCA_963574655.1. Classification (NCBI taxonomy): domain Eukaryota; kingdom Metazoa; phylum Chordata; class Mammalia; order Primates; family Lorisidae; genus Perodicticus; species Perodicticus potto. Next base: position 16,663 of record CAUYRH010174499.1, read on the forward strand.
TTAATGTTCAACATACCACACTGATGAGTAATTAAATGCTTTAAGTATGCTTTGATAAAGACATTCACTATTTATGAGAATGCTGAAGATGTGATATGATGAAATATATGGTAATGAAATTTGACATTTTTTCTTCAGTTTTGAGTCTAAGTTCTTTCTTAACGTGCAAAAATAAAAGTGTCAGGTGGCGCCTGTGGCTCATCGAGTAGGGCGCCGGCCCCATATACTGAAGGTGGTGGGTTCAAACACAGCCAGCCTCGGTAAACTGCAAAAATAGAAAAATAGCCGGTCGTTGTGGTGGGCATCTGTAGTCCCAGCTACTCAGGAGGCTGAGGCAAGAGAATTGCCTAAGCCCAGGAGTTGGAGGTTGCTGCGAGCTGTGTGAAGCCACGGCACTCTACCGAGGGAGATAAAGTGAGACTCTGTCTCTACAAAAAAATAAATAAATAAATAAAAAATAAAAGTGTAAGTATTTTAAGGCCAGGAACTGCAGTGATTATATTTTTTGTGTTCAATATGGAACAATTAATCCAGAACTGTAAACTACGCATGTTCCAGTAAGCATGTTTAGAATGTGAGATACACACATACAGACAGATACTTACAGACACATATACAAGCTCAAATAGCTGCTTTTAAGTACACTGAATTACTAAGAACATTGTGTTTGGCCTCTATAAATCTTTTATAAACCTTTTATAGTTCATTGTCTAGATACTTTTTCCCCTCTGGGTGGGTAGAAATATTTACTCTTAAAGCATGGTTTGAAAATAATCATCTTATGGAAGATTTAAAAAATGCACCCTATTTGTCTTCTTTTCAGAAAATATGAGTTATACTTTATAATTTCTTGATAGTTTGATGATGTTATTTATGGATATCATTATTGCACTTAGGTGTAGAAATGCTTGCCTTTACAGGCAATGTTACCAGATTTATACACTTCTAAAATATTGGTTGTGTTTCATCTCATATTTTAAAGTCATTTTCTCTTGTTTCTAATTATAAGTTGCAGGTGTATTTTACTATTAAAATAATTGCTTCTTAGAAGCCCACATCTGAAATTTTGGTTTTAAAAATCATAAACTAAAAAAACCAGGATGATATCTGAGTCTATTAAATGAAATAGACTCCGAATGAGAACCTGACTATCTCCTTTGTTTGGAGAGTTCAAAAATAGTATATGAAATTTATTTTATAGTTTTTTGGTGCTTTTTTAGCTATTGAATATCTTCTTTTTTTTCTTATTTCTGCTCTTGTTCAATATAGTGGCTGCTTTCCTGGTTTGCATATGTACTTATTTATGCACATTTATTTATTCATTCATTTATTTATTTGAAATGGGGTCTCACACTGTTGCATAGCTGGAGTGCAGTAGCATGATCACAGCTCACTGAAGCCATGAACTCCTGGGATCAAGTGATTCTCCTGCCTCAGCCTCTTACAGGTATACACCAGCAGGTCCACTTGGTATATTTAAATCACAGGCAGTTACATAACCATGTTTTAGGAACAGTGTACTGAAGAAGAATTTCCAATAGTTTGTAGTTTGGATAGGTTACCATTTGAATTGGAACACTTTCAAATGAAATGCAATGTTAAGAAAAATTAACAAACATTATTTTTTTTATATCTGGTACGAACTAGGAATCAGGGGAAAATCAGGATTCATGCTCATCCTATTTGCAATAGTAGTCATAGAGAATTGTTTTCTAACATCTCAGATCCAAAACAATGGATCATGATGACCTTGGCCCATTTTCCCAAGTTCAAAGGGTATAAAAAGCTCTATCAGTTCAGGATTTGAGGACAGTTGTAAACAGACTGTCTTCTCATTTTTAGAGCTGGATAAGGTTTTCTTGATTGTCTTAATGACAATGCTTGTAATATCAGTTTACCCTTTAATATCTGGCTATAGTTTTCTATGTTCTTTTTAAAAAGTATATATTATTTTACTTTTCCCTCATATATTTCTCACTACACAGCAAGATCTTCCAGTGAAAGCCTTATATCTAGAATATTTCTTAATATGTGTCATTCTACATGGACTGGGTGACTCCTGCATTGAGCAATTTGAGAGGTACATGAAGGGAATGTACATTTTAAGTTTATAGTTGTAGAAGACCCATAGTAGAATCTTTTGTGTGGTATGCAGCAGTGAGGCAAAATACAGTAGATGAAATAGAAGGTAAGTACAGGTCTCTCTACTTCCTTAGTAGGACAATCCTAGTGAAAATGCGTCTAACTGAAGAAAACCCTTGGGAAAATGAAGCTTGGAAACGTTCTACAGCCCCGCTTCTCATGCCTTTTGATGCAGCATTGCTTGCATTGTCTCTTAGCAAATTAATCTGCATCTAAAAAGAGGTGGGACACGTGCATTGACACTAGGAAATATTTAGTGAGGAGCTATCCTAATGATACCTCTAAAAGGCCTAGTGATTATCTCAGAATTTTAAGTCTTGGTTTGAACAAAGGTATAGCCCAAGTTTTGTTTTCTTGAACCTTAAAATATCCACAACCATTTGAGTATTCCCTATAAGGATAGGCCACAAACTGGGGGTTGGGGGGGGAGAGGGGAGAGAATAAAAGAAATTATTTGTGGCAAAAAATAAATTTGAACTTTCAGAGAAGAATTGTACAAAAATCAAGCTAGCAGTCATTCAGAAAAATCACAGGATTTTAAAGATACCTTAGAGATCAAGTCTAATTCTTTCATTCACAGATGAGTAAATTAGGACTAGATCTGCTGAGGGATTTGCTTTGACTGCAGAGTTGGTAAGGGGCTAAACTGAATAGCAAATTACAACTATGTCTCCTCTTGTTCCAGAATAACTTAATCCATGCAGTAACTAGAGAAGGGGCAATACTGAGGTCTAGGAAATTTCAGTGGCTGGATATACCAATATGCCAAAAAGGAGAACCTCGGGTCTTTGGAGAATTCTGTTTATTATTTCTAATAAGGATGAGCACAATTCAGTACATTTAAAATTATTATTTATTTAATTGTCTTACTTGGCATAAAGTTTATATTTTTTAATTGTTTTTTATTAAATCATAACTTTGAATATTGATGTATTTATGGGATTCGGGATACTGCTTTAATGTACAATGTGAAATGCTTACATTGAACTAAGTAATACATCCTCTATCACAATTAGACTCATTTCTTAATACTTTTGAAATATACCATTGCATCATGCACATTAGGTGAGGTCCCCCTGAATACCTTCACTGCTCTCATATCCCTCCTTCCATCTCCTCTCTCTCCTCTTCCCTTCTACTTTCTGGACTATAGTTATGTTTTGCCATTCATATGAGTGTGTAGGTGGTTATATATTGATTTCATAGTAGTATTGAATACATTGGATACTTTTTTTTCCATTCTTGATTACTTTACTAAGAAGAATATGTTCCAGCTCCATCCAGGTAAACATAAAAGATGTGAAGTCTTCTTCTTTTTTATGGCTGCATAGTATTACATGGTGTAAATATACCACAATTTGTTAATCCATTCATAGGTCTATGGGCACTTGGGCTCTTTCTATGTCTTGGCTATTATGAATTGAGCTGCAATAAACATTTTCATGTAAATGTCTTTGTTGTAAAATAATTTTTAATCATCTGGGTATATGCCTAGTAGAGGGATTGCAGGATCAAACGGTAGGTCTACTTTTAGTTTCCTGAGTGTTCTACAAGGTTGTATTAGCTTGCATTCCCACCAGCAGTGTAGACGTGTTCCCTTATCTCTGCATCCTCGCCAACATCTGTAGTTTTGGGATTTTGTGATGTGGGCTAATCTTACTGGAGTTAGATGATATCTCAGTGTAGTTTTGATTTGCATTTTTCTGATGATTAAGGATGATGAGCATTTTTCCATGTGTTTGTAGGCCATGTGCCTGTCTTCATCAGAGAAGTTTCTGTTCAAGTTTCTTACCCAAGTAGAAATGGGGTTATTTATTCTTTTCTTAGTGATTAGTTTGAGTTCTCTATAGATTCTAGTTAGCAGACCTTTGTGAGAAGCATAACCTGCAAAAATCTTCTCCCATCCTGAAGGTTGTCTGTTTGCTTTGCTTACTGTGCTCTTGGCTGTGCAAAAGCTTTTTAGTTTGATCAGATCCCAGTAATGGATTTTTGGTGTTGCTTCAATTTCCTGGGGGGTCCTCCTCATAAAATATTCTCCCAGGCCAATTTCCTCAAGTGTTTTCCCTGCACTATCTTCTAGTATTTTTATAGTTTCATGTCTTAAGTTTAAATCTTTTATCCAGTGACAATCAATTTTTGTTAATGGTGAAAGATGGGGGTCCAGTTTCAAACTTCTATAGGTCACCAGCCAGTTCACTCAGCACCATTTGTTAAATAGGGAGTCTTTCCCCCACTGAATATTTTTGATAGGCTTGTCAAAGATCAAATGGCAATAAGTAGCTGGGTTCATCACTTGGTTCTCTATTCTGTTCCATAAATCTACCACTCTGTTTTTGTGCCAGTACCATGCTGTTTTGATCACTATAGATTTATAGCATAGCCTGAAGTCTGGAAATGTGATACCTCCTGATTTGATCTTATTTCTGAGTAATGTATTTGCTATTCAAGGTTTTTTCTGATTCCATATAAAATGAAGTACTACTTTTTCAAGTTCTTTTTTTTTATTGAGTCATAACTGTGTCAGGTTCTTTAAAGTATGACAATGGTGCTTTAATAGGAATAGCATTAAATCTGTATTTGCTTTGGGTAGTATGGACATTATAACAATGTTGATTCTTCCCAGCCATGAGCATGGTATGTTTTTCCATTTGTTAGCATTTTCAGCTATTTCTTTTCTCAGAGTTTCATAGTTCTCCTTATAGAGGTCTTTCCCATCTTTATTTAGGTAAATTCTCAGTTACTTCATCTTCTTTGACACTATTGTAAAAGGAATAGAGTATATGATTGTTTTTTCAGCTTGACTATAGTTGGTGTATATAAAAGCTACTGACTTGTAAGTATTGATTTTGTATCCTGAGATGCTGCTGTATTCCTTGATCACTTCTAAGAGTTTTGAAGTTGAGTCTCTGGGATTTTCTAGGGATAGCACCATATCATGAGCGAAGAGTGAGAGTTTAATCTCCTCTGACCCTATTTGGATACCCTTGATCACCTTCTCTTGCCTGATTG
>CAUYRH010174500.1:0-11617 GCA_963574655.1 Perodicticus potto
GCAATCAAGGGGTACAATGTGCTGGTTTCATGTACAATCTGAAATATTTTCATCAAACTTGTTAACATAGCCTTCATGGCATTTTCTTAGTTATTGTATGAAGACATTTGTATTTTGCATTTAGTAAGTTTCACCTGTACCCTTCTAAGATGCACCATAGGTGTGGCCCCACCAATTACCCTCCCTCCACCCAACCTCCTACCCCCTCCCTTGCCCCTTTCCCCATATTCTTGTGCTATAGTTGGGTTATAGACTTCACATGAAAGCTATAAATTAGCTTCATAGTAGGGCTGAGTACATTGGATACTTTTTCTTCCATTCTTGAGATACATTGCTAAGAAGAGTTAAATTGCAATCATTTCCACTTAGATCAGGAACCAGGCAAGGTTGCCCATTGTCTCCATTGCTCTTTAACATTGTAATGGAAGTTTTAGCCCTTGCAATTAGGGAAGAAAAGGCGATCAAGGGTATCCACATAGAGTCAGAAGACATCAAACTTTCACTCTTCGCAGATGATGATTGTATATCTGGAAAACACCAGGGATTCTAAGGCAAAACTTTTAGAAGTGATCAAGGAATACAGCAGTGTCTCAGGCTACAAAATCAACACTCATAAATCTATAGCCTTTATATATACCAACAACAGCCAAGCCAAAAAAACAGTCAAGGACTCTATTCCTTTCACAGTAGTGCCAAAGAAGATGAACTATTTGGGAGTTTACCTAACAAAGGGCATGAAAGATCTCCATAAAGAGAACTATGAAACTTTAAGAAAAGAAATAGCTGAAAATGTTAACAAATGGAAAACATACCATGCTTATGGCTGGGAAGAATCAACATTGTTAAAATGTCCATACTACCCAAAGCAATATACAATTTTAATGCAATTCCTGTGAAAGCTCCATTGACATATTTTAAAGATCTCGAAAAAATAACACTTCATTTTATATGTAATCAGAAAAAGCCACAACACTTTAATACAGTTCCTGTGGGTCACAACCCACAGGCTTAGAACCGCTGTTCTAGAAGATGACATACAAATGGCCAGTAGGTGTATGACAATATGCTTAAAAATCACTAATCATCAGAGAATGCAAATTGAAACAATAATGAGCTACCACCTCACATTTGTTAGAATGCCTATTATAAAAAAGACAAACCTAACAAGTGTTGGAGAGGAGGAGGAGAAAAGGAAACCTTTGTATATTCTTGAATGTAAATTAGTACAACCACTATGGAAAACAGTATGTAGGTTCCTTAAGTACTCAAAAATAGAACTATTATATGATCCAGCAATCCCATTACTGAATATATATCTAAAAAAAATTAAATCGGTATATCAAAAAGATCTCTACCATCCCATGTTTATTGCAGCTCTATTCACAACAGCCAAGATAAGGCATCAATCTAAGTATCCATCAACAAATGAATGGATAAGAAAAATGTGGCATATACACAACAACTGAATATTATTCAGTTTTACAAAAAGAAGGAAATGTCATTTGTGACAACATGGATGAACTTGGAGGCCTCCATGTTAGATGAAGTAAGCCAGGCACAGAAAGACAAACACTGCATCATCTCACTTGTATGTGGACTCTAAAGTAGTTCCATTCATATTTGGTGAGAGTACACGGGTGGCCCCAAGGCTGGAAGTAGTGGGTTGGGAAGATTCAAAGGATACAAAATTTCAGTGAGACAGAGGAATGAGTTGAAGAGATACCCAGATATCATGGTGACAATAGATAATAACAATGTATTATATTCTTGAAAATTGCTAAAAATATTTTAAATATTCTCACCACAAAAAGTAAAAGAGAAAATACATATGTTAATTAGCTTGATTTAGCCATATCACAATGTATTCATATTTTGAAACATCGTACATAATAAATACATATATTTACTTCTCAACTAAAATAACTAAATGTTCTTTTAAAAAACCCCGAGTAATAAATATTATTGTAAAATACATGTGGAATAGAATTGCTCATAATAAAAGTGGCAAGATGGTTGAAAATGTTTAGATGCTTCAGTATAAAAAAAAAATCAAGGAATTAAATTTACTTGACAGAATTTTCTCCAAAAATCATTTTGAACAAAAAACTAAGGTATTATTCTAATAAAAATGACATTATAAATGTGTAAACAAAATGGTTTGGGAGGTCAAAATAGCAAGGAACAAGCTTTCAGTAGGTCAAACTGGGGTGTATTTATCATTGTAGCCTATCACTTTGAGCAGCTACCCTGGGCCTCACACAATCATGATATAAATTCATGTGGCAGTTGGTCGAGTGCTGCTGGGTGGGGTGTGTCCCCACATGCCTCCAGCAATAATATGCTGTCCCCGATAAAATGCTGTTATACCTTCCCGGGAAACTGCAGTTGAGAATTGCTTCTGAATTGATATACTGTCCTTATGAGTGTGCAATTTTCCCACTAGGGCAGGAAAGAAATGCTTGAGAAACATTGCTTCAAATATTGAGACCTTCCATATGTGCTTGTCTTTCTCTCTCTCCCACCCTCTGGGGCCCAGGTGTTCAAACACCTGTGCCCTGGTCACCACATGCTACCTGCTCCAGCCGGTGCGATCACCATCTCTTTACTGGACTACTTGCTGCAAGAGTGTCCTCCCCAGGCATCCTGTTTCCACTCTGGCCTCTTTACAATCATTCTTTATTCTGTGGCTGGAGAGATGCCTCAAAAATATAAGTCAAATCATTTTGTTCCACTTCTTAAAGCCCTTCAATAAGTATAAAATCCGGATCCTGGTTTATGAAATCCTTTACAACCTGACCCCTGCCTACTTCACTAAATACATCTTGCCCCTCCTTCCCCCACTCCTGTTCATTCCAGCCTCAGCCTGCTCCTTCCTCTACCTGGAGCACTCTTTCTCCTGGTCTTGTCCTAGTTGTCTTCTTGACTCAGACGCAATGTCACATCTTTGCAGAGCACTCCTCTGACCACTGCCTTCAAACCAAAGAAACCACAGTTACCACAACTTCATCCTGTTTTTAACTCTCTTCATAACACAACGTCTCACATTTTTATTTGTCCAATATTTGCCTGATTCTCCATCACAATGTTAAGCTCCATCAGGGCAGGGACTAAGGTGGTCTTGTTCACTGTATGTAATTACCCCAAGTATATTCATGAAAGGGTACAAGGAAGTGAATGAATGAGTCAGCAAATGATCCTATAAAGTAGCTTAAGGCTGCTGACATTTTAGGAGCCAGTGTTGGAAATATCAAAGGGAAAAGAAGATAAGAAAATTCTTCCTTTTCTCAACCGAAGACCCTCCTCAAATTCCCCCTTTCCTTTAGGAAGCCTACTTTATGCACAGAGGCCTCACTTCACTGCTTCTGCAGCAATGATTTACATTTGTGGTTAACCCCCTTTACTCCATGGTGATATCGCTCCTGCCACCAGATTTCATTATCTTCCATGTCACATTGCTCAGCCTCTTTGCCTGGTTTGAATCTCCCCAGCAAGACTATTCTCCTTGTAGGTTTCGGCTGGGTTTTGTAACTTTCAGCTCCTAGTGGGCATCCAAGAAGTATTTCATAAACCATGGATGCTCAGGGTTGGAAGTGACCTTAGGGAGCTCTTTCTTAAAACTCCTGTTGTGGAGATAAAAGGAGGCGGAGACCTGGAGAGGTGAAGTGACTTGCCCAAGATTTCATGGCCAGCTGAATACAGGCCTGGTCCTTGAGCCTGGGTTCTCTGTTCCCAGGTGAGCACTCTTTCTCCTGTGCCACTGCAGACATGTTTAGAAATGCAAGTTCCTCGGCATCCTTGGAATCAGATATGCAACGTGACCGTAGTGATGGTCACTCCAGGGAGAAGAAGACAGCACTGCTTCTGAAGCCTAATGACAGGCTAAGTCACAGGAAATTGCTGACATTTGGTAGTATTTAATGTACAAACCACAACTTCATATGGTTTTACCCAAAGATATTCCCTTGGGTATAAAGTGCTAAATATGATAGGAGAATAAACTCAGGAAACAGATTATAGCTTTAAAACTTTGTTTAAAAAATCTGAGCAGTAGGATAATAAACAGACCCCCCTACGTGGAAATTTCATGAAGACAGAGACAGCTGAACCAAAAGGCACCAAAGGTGCCAGGGTCGTTGTGGGTTCTAAGTGGCCACAACAACTTCCTCATCACTAAAAAGGTGATGGCAACAACAATAGTTTTTACAGCTGGCATTTGTTGCGAGGTTACTCTTTCTGAGGCCCTCTTTAGCAGTAACTCCTACTTACAGCAATCCCACTAGTTCGACACTGTCATTGTCCCCACTCTACAGTTGAAGGAACTGAGGCAGGAAGCAGGTCAGGAACTAGCCCGGGGGCGTGGTTTAGGATGTGGAGACCACGCCCACACCCGCTCCACTGTCTCCAAGGTGACCCAAGGGAAGCAAGGACTGTGGAAAGTCATCTCCAGTAGGGAATGAAAAGCTGAATTAAACCCCTCCAAGGAAACTTCTGGGCCTGGGGTTTGAAGCGTCTGGGATTCCGAGACGGGTCTCAGGAGAGGGACTCCTCGCCACTGCACCTTCTTCCCCAAGTCCTCTGCTCCTCCTTCCTTCCTCTTGCTTAAGCAAAAGGTGTTCCCACCTGGACTCCGGGGTGGGTCCAGGAATGTGAGGTTATCCATTCCTGTCTACTGTAGAGTCTCTACGGGCCAGGCACAATTCCGTCCACATTGACACCGTGTCCTATGTACTCCTCCTGAGGCCACCAAAGCGGGTTTATGCCCCCGTTTTACAGACGCGGAGACTGAGGCACAGGAGGGGCCTCGCCTTGGTGAGTCGGTGGCAGAGCAAGGATTGGGGGCTGTCTGATTCCAGAAGCTCGCCTCTGGAATGGGACTGCAAGAAAGAGCTGTCTCTTCCCTGTTCTTTTCCAGATGTTAGCAGGGCCTGAGAGCCGAGCGGCACTGAGGACACAGAAAAAGTGTTAAGTTCTCCACGTTGGCTGCAGCCTCAGCCCCTGTACCAGATCAGCTTATCTCGGGCGCTCCCGGTACTGTGCCCTGTCAGAAAGCACGAGGTGGGGGAGCGATGTGTCTTTCCCAACCTTAACTGATCGACAAATCTGGAAAAATCACAAGAAAGTCTTCCCAGACGGTCCAACCACAAATAAGAGGAAGACCAAGCTGCTCAGCAGACATTTAAAACCTGGACCAAGCACCTCCGGCTCCATTCGTCCATCTCTTCTGGTGACAGCAATAGGAGCATGTGCCAAGCTGTCAGCTCCCGTCCCTCCTGGGCGGGACCCACTTCCCTGCAAGGTGCAGGGAGCAGCCGCCTGTCTAGAGTCCTAGCTGTGGGCCCCGCTGCATCAGGGACAGATGCTGTTTCCTTTACTCGCCTGATAATGATATCATTTACCTTGCGGGTTCCTGTGGCTGGTTTGGTTTTATATGCTACAGGGGTTCTCAATTAGCCCCTCGCCTCTACCATCTGCCGCTGAGAAGGATGGCATTCGTGAGAAGCAGCTACAGAGCTTCCTTTTTCTCTTTGCTCAGAACCAATGAGCAGAGGATGGAGGGCTGGCCCCCAGAACAGAGTCACTGCTTCTCTGCTATGCTGAAGGCGGGGACCAGCGATTGTGACAGAGTTAGATAAGAGAAGACACCACAGTTCTGAGGCGACTCATTGGCTCCAGCTCCTGAGTCCCTCTCCAGCTCAGCTCTGCCTGACAGACCCAGGGTCACCGTACTCACCTTTCCAAAGCAACTCACTTTCCAGCAACCTCAGTTTGGACAGTGGAGGTGGCAGCTTAGATGGTATTGACGACCCGATACTTGAGCCATGTTTCCCAAATTTGATTTTTAGAATATTCATTAAGAGATGTTCAATTTAAGTGTCCCTTCATTAGATAAAATGAAACAATTCCACCCCTCATTTTTTACCCAAGAGGAATGAACATGTACATCCATACAACCATTTGTGCACAAATACCCAGATTAGTTTTATTCTTACCACTCCAACTTCCATCAGCTGTGAAGTGGCTCCGCAGTGATGCACCCATGTGATGTTACAACCTGGTAACACAAAGGGGCAAACCACAGACAAACACGACATGACTGGACCTCAGAACAATCACATGAGGAAAAGCACCCAGACACACAAAACACTACTTACCACAGGTGAAATTCTAAAAAAGAAACCCTCGTCAAAGAAAATGGATCATAGGTTGCCAGAGGTTGAGAGCTGGGAAGGAGGGTTGACTACAAAGAGTCATGAAGAGACTTTGGGGGCTGATCAAAGTGTCCTGTGTCTTGGCTGTGGTTTGGCTACATGAATGCAACCATTTGTCAAAATTCATTAAACTGATCTGCCATTCGATCCTATAATTCCTTTACTAGGTATATATCCAGAAGACCAAAAATCAGGTCGTATCTTTTTTTAATGTCCAAGACCTCAAAAAATTAAAGATGAAAGAACAAAATATAGTGCAAGTTTCATGACAGTGTTTACAGTATCTAAAATAGAATTATTCCAAATTATTTAGAATTTTAAAGAATAATCAACAGGATTTTCTAGTAAATTCTTTTTCATGTAAAAGATCTCTTAAATTATTCAACCTATATAGACATTTATTTTATTCCTACCTACTATACTGTCTCATGAGTACTATATTATGAAATCATACAAATATTTATAAACATGATATATAATGCACTTATGCCTATAAAATCTTAAATATTAAAACAATGTTTAAACATACATAAAAACAAAATAAATATATTCTTTTGTGTACAGATTTATGGGGAGGCTTTATATGAAGGTGTGTATGTGTGAGTGCCCATATATGTATTAAGTATGTGATTTTTTTTTTAATTCACAAACACCTGATGGGTGAATGATTTCAATGTGCAAACAATGGACATTTGTTCTCTGTCTTTTCTTAATAATATCTCTTAAGTTGCTTTTTTCACAACTTATGGCCTTCGTAGAGTAGGGAGGGTTTTTTAATTAGTTGAATTCTTAAGGAGTATTTTTGAGTTATCCGTGAGTAGCAAAATAGAACAGTTAATCCTTATACATTCATCATCCAAAAGAGAGAACCAGCCAACAATGGTATTCTTTCCCTATTGATTCTCTCATCAACTTTAGCCAATTTTATAATACTTTGAAATGGATCCCAGACATATATAGTCCCACTATAAAGTATGTGTTTGATAAATTAAGGCATGCTCTTCTTTTAAAAAAGCCACAGAAATTGCATCAAAAACCTCATTGGGGTTCTGATATTGGTGGGTGGTATTAGACTGATTCTTCTATTGAATTAGTTATTAACTGTACAAAATATATGAAAAAAAATCATTTGCAGGCATTAAAGAGAAACCAGAAGTAGAGAGAAATAGGGGGTAGAGTCCTTGAAATGAAAAAAATGAAAACTAAACTAGATATGATATATGTTTAACACACTGAGAAACATAGAAAACTCGTGAAGAAAAGATTCCATTAACCTCTAGACTGCAGGAAGACTAGGTTGAGTTGTCACACTTCTGAACAACAAACCGAAATAATCCTTCCTCTAAAATATTAAGAACCATTTTTCTTATTGTATAATAAACATATAAATCAGTAATATAGTTGTTCATTTGCATACTACGTATTACCATTATCAACTATTACATACTGAATGTAATTGAAAATACTGCCTTTTTGCACACCATGCAGCACAGTAGGTTTGTTTACGCCAGCATCACCACAAACACACGAGTAATAAATTGCACAGTGATGTTAAGGCCACTGCAATGTCACTAGGTAATCTTCCTTTCTCAAAATAAATATGCCCCACCTTATTCAAATGTATAGATTAATAGGTGAATGGGTGGAATCACTAAAGGAAAAATCAATCTATTTTCTTGATACTCATTATTCCTTTGATTAAATGCATTTCTTGTTTTATTATCTCAGTTAACTTTTTTTTCAGTATCCATTAAATGATCAGTTTGCCCTTGGCACTAAGTACCTCCTAGGAAAAGGAATCCACACTTCTAAGTTCTCAGGGAATTTAGGTCTCCTTGAAGGAATAATATTTGAGTGACAGAATTTTTGTTCTTCAACACCCTCTCCCCTTTCTCGCTTGCCATCAGAACCACAGTTTCTTTGTTCAGCAACAGTGTGGGCTAAATCATGACAGATCTAAACTAACTCTTGTTTCATCTCTGCCTCTCTCGTTTGCCAGATAGAACCTTTCCAATGCCACCTACAGCGATGTGAACCTTTTCTGGCCTATGTGATGAACGAAGAAATCTTCTGGGGGTCTTCTAGCAAAGCTTTTATATCTCTGACATAGACTCAGGAGAACAAATCCTTTTTCTTCCCTGCTTCTTAATTTTGAATAAAATTGTGATGCCTGGAGTTCGAAGCTATGAGGCTATATCCCTAACACAAACAAAATGAAAGCAAAACAAAACAAAAAGCCAAGATATCAAGAAGCATGAGTAGATAGAGTCTCAATTATTGATGACTTCATGAAACTTCCTCTTCCAGATGTGTTATTACGTGAAATAGCTGTAATTACAGTATTATGTGGTTGTTTTGTTGTTATGGTTATTTGCTGCCAAAGAAGTTCTTCCCCAATAGACCCTACATATGTAAAATAGATTAATAACCATGCAAGAAAGCCTATGATTAAGTTACCAACAAAGGATGATGGCTTATTGTGATACAGGCAATCAACTTTGATAAATGAGTGCCTTTCTGAGTTAGATGGAACTATTACAGGAGAACTTTCTTAACTGGCCAAGAGTTCTGCTGATTCTTAATGTTTTCGCAGCTGAGAGACCATGAATAGTAGAATCAAGTAAAAACCAAAATCTATTTTCCCACTTTCTATTTTTAGGGAGTTTGGATTTACTGGCTAATAAAGTCGTAAATTATTTAAATACTTTTGCTTTTATTATCTCTGGTAAATGTAGAAAAATGTGTTATCATAATAACTTACATGTATTTTTTTTCCTCACAAAGTTTCTAGGTTCTAAAATATTTCTTAAACCTGATAATGTGTCAGTTTTTGAATTCACTCTACATACCCCTATCACTAGTTTGCCAGGACTGTTCTTAAATTACACTGGCAACAAGGTATTGGAATCAGAATATTTTATTATATTCCTGAGGACTAAAATAAAAGTCCTAAGCCCTTCCAACAGAATAATGGACCCTTTTCAGCTAAAAACACTAACTTTTTTTATTTTTTCATTATTTCATTTTATTTTATTCATCTTTTAATCTCAAAATATTTATGAAGAGGGTACACATGTTTTTGTTGCATGGATATCTTGTATCATGCTTAAGTCAGGGCTTCTGGTGTACCTGTCATGGATATAGTGTTCATTGTACCCAACAGATAGTTTTTATCCCATATCCACCCCCCCAACCTCCCCTCTCCTGTACTGGAATGTTTATCACAGCACAATTGCAAAGATGTGAAATCAACCTAAGTGCCTTTCACTTCATGAGTGGATGAAGAAACTGTGGTATATACAGACCAGAATGGACATAAAGTTCATATGCAATTTATGTCCACCTTGTATATATACCATGGAGTGCTACTCAGTCATGAAGAAGAATGAAATAATGTCATTTGCAACAACTTGGATGGAATCGATGACCATTACCCTAAGTGAAGTGTCTCAGGAATGGAAAACCAAACACCATATAGTCTCGCTAAGTGGGCGCTAATAATAGGTGGGTATACATGGGCCCAAAGTGATCTAAAGGACTTGAAAAACAAGCTCCTTGCCATGGCAGAATAGAGGATGGTCACATCTCAGTTACTGTCACTCCCAGCCTCTTACTCATCACTACTGGATTTTTATTAAAGGCTGGCTTGAGAGAGACAAAAATCTGGAAGACCCCTTGCTTCATTTGACCACTGGGAACCCTTCTGTTTTCGGACACGTCAGCTATTCTGGACCACAAAGAACATCTTCTTCATGGATGACTGCCAGTTCCAATATTGGCCAGTCTCCGAGGATGCTCAGTTCAGGACTTGGGCCCTACATGTTACCTTTTTAGGACCAAATTATATATTATGCATTTAAATGTTAAATCTCCATTCTTGAGCGAACATGGGTTGTATGTTTCTGTATGTTATTCACATGTAAACCTCATGCACACGTGTCCAGGTTTTCTGCAAGAATATTCGTGAAGTTCTCCTAAAATGTATCACACAGGATGCTTGTACCCTGCCACCCCACCTAGCATACATACTTACTTCCTCCTCTCCATCAAAGTGTGGCTTTACCATTTTGGCCTGAGGTTCGCTTCCTGCCTGCATAATCCTCTAAGAAGTAAAACTCTCCTTTAAATTCATTAACCACGTGGCCCTTTTTCAATGGACAACCTTCTTTTTAATAGCAGATTTGATTTATAACAATGCTTTCCTTCTAGAGAGTAGAAATATACACTGTGTTGTTTCTTCCCACTGACCTGAATTTGTTGTGAAGATATTTAAAGATAGCTATTACTGCCTTGTTGACGTCTTTTCCAGGTCACTCATCCCAAGTTCTGAAGAGCAGATTGATAGTATACTTGTTTTTTAATCCTTAGTCATGTGTAGGCTATTGTCATAGGTTTTCCCGCATCAACTAAACTATCATTTATTCAATAATGTCCTTAACATGTCCCTTCTTTATGCTTAAATAAGTCTAGCTTCATTCTAAGCAGTAAAAACATTAAATTATTACTTTGGTTGTCTAGTTATACTTTCAAATAGGCATTGTCGTAGATGTTAGGTTCAAACTGTTCATGTTCAGTATAAATTATATGTACAATACATGTTGAGAATCACTGCATTACATATTTTCCTATGCAGATTTTGTCTTAAATCCTTCCTTCCCTCCTTTCTTCCTTCCTTGGGAAAAGACACATAAAATGTGCTGAATATGAAAATAAAAGGTGTAAATAAAGATTTTTAATCTTTTGGCTTAAACATATCTATCATTTCATAAATAGAGACAGGCTATTTCATCTCTTACCTACCATCACAAAATTCAGATTCTCTTATATTTGTTCAAGCATGTTTTCTTTAGATATGAATTAAACATTGCTTATTAGAAGTTAGGAAATTAGTCATGATAAACTTTTATATCCATATTTTATTAAATTAACATTGGAATATCTCATTGGAAGGATAGTTATTTTAATAATAGAAATACTTGTTACAAATTTACCATATTTATAATGATTATAAACAAGACAGACTTGCCTATAATTCTTTTCTAGAAAAAAGTTTTGTTATATCAAAGCAATTAAATATATCCATATATAACATTTTCCAACTATCACTGAACAATATTAGCATCAAGTAAATGAGAAAATTATTCTCCAATGCAAAATAATACACAATAATGCAAAGAAAGTCAATAAGAATTTTATAGAGATTGATAAATTAGAATAGAGTAAGGAAAGCTTTTTAAAAAGCTTTATATAAAAATTGTAATATGCTGGGGTGGCACCTGTGGCTCAGCGAGTAGGGCGCTGGCCCCATATGCCGAAGGTGGCGGGTTCAAACCCAGCCTCGCCGAACTGCAAAACAGAAAAATAGCCGGGCATTGTGGCAGGCCCCTATAGTCCCAGCTACTCGGGAG
>CAUYRH010174503.1:0-48102 GCA_963574655.1 Perodicticus potto
TTGCCTGGAGGTCTGGTTTTTCTTATACTTCTAATTTTCCTTTCTTGTAAATAAATTCTGACTTACCACTACTCTTGTGGTCCGTCGATTCCTTCTTCGAATCGCCGAGACCAAGAGCCTGACATTCCGGCATCACTATGACAAGAATGGAGAAACAAATGCATGTACTCAATCCCAAATGGAACCACGTGATCAACACTTCAGTGACACAGGCAAGTAAATCTCCTGGGGAGGGAGCCGGGAAGAGGTAAGTTCACACCTGTTGGTACAGAGCACACCATCTCGATGAAAGACACACTTACATAGATAACTTTGACCCAATCTGAACAAAAACAAAATATGTGAACCAAACATGTGTATCCCTAACATTCTGGAATTTGAAAAAGTAGACAATAAAAACATTTTTTAGGAAAGCAAGACTGAATTGTGTGTTGCCTCGAAACCCATGTTATCATAAATATAAAGACACAAACAGTTTAAATGTAAAATGACAAGACAAGATATATCATTCTAAGTCCAATCAAAATGTAGAGTGGGTATGTTAATATCAAAGTCAATTTCAAAACAAAGACATTAGCAGGAATTAAAAGTCTCATTTTACAACAATGAAGGGATCAATTCATCAAAAAGATGTAACGATCCTAAATGTTTATGAACCTAGCAACAGAGCTCAAAGTACATCCAACAAAAATCAACGGGTCTGAAAGGAGAAATAAACAGATCAGTAATTATAGCCAGAGATGTTAACAACTCTCTCTCACTGACTGAAATAAAAAGTAGACAGAAAATCAGTAAAGATATAGAAGACTGAACAGCATGGTCAAGTAAGTCGACCTGATTCATCCTGATAGAGCACCTCGCCCAGTAAGAGCAGAATATGTATTTACCAAGACAGAAAAAAACCTAAAACAACCCTCAAAAGGCCTGAGATGCCCAAACAAGGGAGTCAAATCTGAGCCGCATCGGAGCCCATAGGAGGGAACAGAAAGTGCAAGTGAGAAAGAAGAAACAGGGGAAGAGGAAGAGAGGAAGGTTCCTGGACTGTCAAAACACCCCGCTGGGGCCAGGGGCTCTGTGCACCCACAGTGAGATGTGCACCCCTCAGAACAGGAAGGAGACGCAGAAAGAAAAACGCCGCCAACCTGTCTTACAAGTAAAATCTGAAAAAAAAAAATAAAATAGAATAGAATGCATAGAAACAAAGATGGACATGGCTACCAGAGAAAAGTGGCCCCCTGCCCCAGAGCCAAGTGCTTCTTTCCAGCCTCGTCCTTCACAGCACGCTCTCCAGGAAAAGGAGCAGTACAAACCCAATGCACCCTCACTTAACCTCTTGGCACCTGCTTTCTTTTCTAAAAAGAAGAGTAATGTATCTATTTCATCAGCAATTGTGCGGATGGATGAGCCGATGCGAGTGGAGAAACGCCTGCAGGAAGTGGCCCGTGTCAGCGAGCTCGGAGCTGAGCTGTCGTCCCTGGCGCTAACACCGCTGCTATATTAAGCTCTGCCTGAGGCTCAGCACCCTTCTTTATTAATGGTTCAAGTTTTATATCACACATTTCATCTGTGTTGGATAAAACTATTACCTTGTCAGCCTCTTTGGAGTAGATCTGCTGCTTAAGCCAGATTGCTAAAACTTAACTTATGCCAGTGGTTCTCAACCTTCCTAATGCCGCGACCCTTTAATACAGTTCCTGATGTTGTGGTGACCCCCCAACCATAAAATTATTTTCATTGCTACTTCATAACTGTAATTTTTCTACTGTTATGAATCATAATGTATTTGTATTCAGGAGACCCCCCCAAAGGGGTCGCGACCCACAGATTGAGAACCACTGACTTAGGCCATTGCCTTGCTTAAAATAAAAGAAAACAAAAGCAAAAAGCCACGCCCTTAACAGCTCTCAGAATGTCTGCAGAATTAAACTTTCCCTCTTCTCCCTGGAATTCCAGGTCTTTGAGAGCACCCACCACCTTTGCACTCTGCTGCACACTTGAGACCAACCAGATGCTGTGTGGAGGACGTGTTGGAGCAGTAATCAGCCCCACGCCTAGTACGGCTGTAACTGCCCATTGTTTCTCTGCAGATTGGAAATTTCTTGAACTCAGGGGTCACAGCTACTTATCTTTGTATCTCTAGCACCTAACAACTCCTGGGACCTAGATGCAACTGAACATGGCCGCAAAATGATGCCCGCATAAAAAATGTCTACATCCTGATCCTTGGAAGTTGTGACTATGTTATCTTTGCTTAGCAACAGGAATTAAGCTTGCAGAAGCAATTGAGGTGCTAGTCACCTGCCCCTAAGGAGGAAGATGGCCAGAGAAAAGCAGTGGGAAGGACTCCATCTCGAGGCTGCTGGCTGGAAGGTGGGGGGAGGAGGCCATGAAAGGCAAAGCCTCTAGAGCTAAAGGAGGCCCTCCAGAGCCTCCAGGAGGAGCAGCCACCCTTTTCAGACCTCCAGCTCCAGAGCTGTTGGGCTATCAAGGAGTGTTGTCTTACACCACCGACTGTGTGAGGATTGGTTCCAGCAGCACTGGAAAGCTTTACACTCTGTTGGCTGAGTGCACTTGGGGATGAAGGGACAGACAGAGGACAGTGCCCGCCACTAGGCTCACTGCTTGTCCTTCACGTATGCATCTCAGCACCTGCCCCTTTCCCCTGGGAGCAGCAGCTGGTGAGCCTCTGGAGAGCCACCTCCCTCATCCTAACCCTGTGTGCAGGCAGGGCCCTCTGGCCTGTGATAGGTTCACAAGTGGACACATGACCAGCCCAGCCCAGTGAGAGCCGGCCCTGGGACTTGCACAGCGAAAGGTAGGCAAGAAAATGCAAAGCCAGTGAGTAGGGTGACGATGAGGAGGGTGCAGAGGACAGCAGCTGCGACAGGGACAGAGTCTTAACACCTCAGTGGAGCTCCCAGATCCAGCCAGGCCATAGAAGTGAGTCTGTTAAACTTCCCTTGCTACACTGCTGTTAAATGTAGGTGCACACCTCTCGGGCCCTCACCCCCCTCTCGGGCCCTCACCCGCCTTTCAGGCCTTTGCTCAAACCACTCTTCAACCTAGGTTGTGTCTGCCCCACCCTGTCAAGCTCAGCTAAAGCCCTACCACACCTGGAAAGCCGACATTCCCAGAGCACGAGGCTCTGAGGTCACCGAGAGCCAGCCTCAGTGCCTGTGCCGGGGTCAGGGCCACGCCCTTAGCCGTCCTCACATCATGTCAGCTCCAAGCTCCTGGACCATCCCACAAGAGGCTGGCCTTGGACACACAGGGACACAGGTGTCTACTGACAGAATTCTTTGTTGGGAGGAAACAATCCCACACCCCTCGCTCCCGAGCATTCTCAAGTTAGGAAAGACTGGACACAGGTTTCTGCCCTGAGCTGCTCTTCCCCCGGGAGGGAAGTTGAGTCGCACAATGAGACTGAGCTTGCAGCACCAGGACCCAGTCAGAACCCCACCGCGTGCCACCAGGCCTCCGAAACTCAAACTCTGATTCCTGAGGCACCACAAGGAACCTAATGTAACACACGTAGCATGGAGCTCACGGAGACCATCTTGCAGCGGGGTGGGATGCCTCAGACTAAAGCAATGGCTGCAGGGCAGGGTTTTCAACCTTTGCCATTCTATGGCTCACTTGAACCTATAGGTAAACTTCCACAGAAACCCTTACGTTATGTTGATGGGGAAAAAATAGTAATTCCAGCACTCTGGGAGGCCAAGGCAGGTGGATTGCTTGAGCTCAGGCGTTTAAGACCAGCCAGAATCAGAGTGAGACCCCTATATATGAAAGTATAAAAACTCTCTGGGTATTGTGGTGGGCACCTGTAGTCACAGCTACTCAGGAGACTGAGGTTAGAGGATTGCTTGAGCCCAAGAGTTTGAGGTTCCTGTGAGCTATGACACCATGGCATTGTACCAGAACAACAAAGTGAGACTCTGTCTCAAAAAAAAAAAAGAACTTCTTTAGAAAATAATTTAATGAATGGTCTTGAAATATTTTCCCAGCACACATAAGACCCTCTCACAGCACCAGCTGACATCACTACTATAGGGGAGCCCACCCTGCAGACCCCTGTGAATGTGGGGAAGACGTGGCTCTGCTTAGAGAAAGCTGCGGGCACCTCTGTGCAACCAAGAGCCGGCCACTCACTGTCACATAGGACACTGTGACCTCACACTCCCCACAAACATGCACAGACCAAGGCCACCAGTTTTTCATGCTCAGGAAACATAAAGGGTGTCAGGACAGCTCTTGGACTTGATCTATGTGACAGACAGGGCATCACTCCTCCCTCGTGAGTTTAATAGGCACATCAAACTTAAGTTGCCCAAAATGAACCCCAGAATTCCTCACCAAACTGCTCCTCATGGATTCTCATCACCACAACTGCCCCCCATGCCCTGCCAGGGCTCATGCATCTCAGGTCAAAGCTGGGACCCTCTCTGATACCTCCTCTTCCTTCCTCCCAGCCTTGAGTCCGTCTGGGCTTCTCCACCTCCAGCATCGACACATAACCAACTGCTCCTTCTCAGGAGCACACCTAACTCAGCCAGAGCAGCATGGTGGAGGATAGATTCCAACCTGGTCATCAGATCCCTCAGCTGTGCAATCTCCAGGGTCCCTGTAAAGCACCAGTTGACAGCTTTATTCTTTGGATGTTATCCTTGACTGGGAGAGACCAGATGTGTAAGGAGGAGCAATTCCTTTCACTGCTCTGAGCCTCAATTCTTCAAGTGGAAGAGGGTGTCAGTGGGCCAAGCTGAGCAGTGTCAGACATCGGCCCCAGCAGGTGTCCGCCTCCCTCTCACTGTGACCATTTCAGACTCTGTTAGCAGGTGGGTTCACTTGCATTTTTAAAGCTTCAATAAACCAGTGTGTTCCAAGCTGCACATAAAGAGCATCGTGGAAAATGCAGAGTTGAAGGAAACCCAGAGTGGTGACAAAGAAGGGTCTGAGTGTCAGGATGATGGGATGACCAGCCCTTTGCTCTAACAGGAGGTCCTTGGGGTGCTGTCAGCTGGTCTGAGAGCCCACCCAGGAGACTGTCAGGGCAAAACTCCTGTGTGTGTAAGGAATAATCTGTCTGTAAGGCTCAGACGCCATAGGTGATGGCCAGAATGACTGGGGTACCTTCCTGGAAAAATGGTGCTTGAGGAATACCCTTGATAAGACAGAGTTACGGGGCTGAGAGGTCTCCCCCAGGCCCCACGCCTTTGTTCACCAGCCTGCCGCCCAGCCCACCCGTCCAGGCCAGGGAGCAGCCAGCCTGCAGATTATAAGGTCACACTGTGCTCAGGTTCTGAGCTCTACCCCCACCAGCTCTGCACTCCTGGATTAGTGTCATAACTTCGTAGAGCCTAAGGTCCTCGTCTGCAGCAGGAGTGACAGCACCTGCTTCTGCAGATTTGGGAGGATGAAACGGACCCTGCACACACAGCACTCAGCACAGCACTGGAAGCACCTCTTGAGCATTAACTAGTCCCATTACCAAGAGACCCTGCCCCCAAAACTCTCCTGTGGGCCGGTCCTGACACTGTCTCATCACCGTCAGGTGGGGGTAGTTCTGCGTTGCTGTGTCCCCATCTCAGGGTGAGTCCAAGGGGTCTTCCTGTGGCAGGAGCCTTATGGGGGAGTCTGAGACACATGCACAGAGAGGCCGGAGTGTCCTGAGTACTCATACTCTCCTGCACACGGGACAGAGCCAGCAGTGTGCAGCGATGGTGATGACGGCAATCATGGTGATGAAATGTCAGCTAAGACTTATGGAAGGCTTACCGTGTGCAATGTCCCAGAGAAGCAGCATTACACGCATTCTCTCATTTAACCTTCACAGCCTTCTCCCATTAACGGACAATAAAACTATGTCTAGAGATACTAAATAACTTCTCAGAGGTTATGAATAGATGCCCTGCAATTCTTAGCACCAAACGTTTCATAATGTTCCCTGTTCATTCTTTCATGTCATCCTTACTGTCTGTAAGCTCTGTGGTGATGCTCCTTCTTCCATTCCTAAGGTTGGGAATTTGTGTCTTCTGCCCTTATTTTAAATCATTCTGGCTAGAGGCTCACAAAATTTATTGATCTTTTAAAAAAAACAGATTTTTTATGTCATTGATTTTTCTCCATTTTTCTGTTTTCAGTTTCATTTTTTTTTAGTTGTCTTTATTATTTCCATTCTTTCTGCTTGTTTTAAAATTCACTGGCTCTTTTTTTCTAGTTGCTTAAGCAAGAAACACATATTCTTAATTTGAAACCTTTCTTGTCTTTAATATAAATATTTAATGTGATAAATTTCTCTCTTAAGTATTATTTCACTTGCATCCCACAAGTTTTATATCTTGTGCTTGAATTTCATTCAATAAAAAAAAATGTATCATGCCCTGTACCTTCCTCTTTGACTCCAGGGTTATTTAGAAGATTGTCTTTTGGTTTCCAAGTTCAAGAGCATTTTCTGGTTATCCTTCTGTTACAGATTTCTGCAATCCCTTGGTGACCAGAGAATATACTTTATATAATTTAAATTCTTTTAAATATGATGAAGTGTTGACATTTATTTAATAGCCAAGAATACAGTTTATCTTGATAGATGTTCTTTGTGTACTTGAAAAAGAAATGTATCTCCTGATGTTTGGGGTGAATTATTCTACAAGTGTCACATAAATCAAGGTGACAATGCTGTTCTGGTCTTCTCTACCCTTACAACCTTCTGCTCACATATCCCATTCATTACTAAGAGGGGAACATTACAGGCTCCAGCTATAATTGGGGATTTGTCTGTGTCTCTTTTCAGCCCAATCAGGTTTAGGTTCACATATTTTAAAGCTCCTTAATTAGCTAAGTACACATTCAGGATTATATCTCTTGATTAACTGGCCTCTTACCTTCACATAACATTACTTCCCTACCTGGGATGTCCCTCGCTCTTCTGTCTATTCTGACTGATATCAACACGGCCACTCCATCTCTCTTTAAATCAGCATTGGGACAGTATGACATCGCCCATCTTTATACTTTTCCCATGTATTTAAAGTGGAGTTTCATAATGGCTCATTGCTATATCTTTCTTCTTTATCCAATCTGATCATGTCTGCTTTTAAATTATAAAATGTCTAGATGTTCAGGACACATCTAAACATTTGATACAATGATTGATAAACTGGATTGAATCCACATTTTCCTACTTGTTTTCTTCTTTTCCCATCTGCTCTTTCTTCTGTTCCCTTCTTCTGACTATTTTGGGATTATTTGAATGTCTTCTGCAATTACATTTTGTCTTCACTACTGGCTTGTAAGTTCTCTTTAAGGATTGTGTTGCCTTAAGAAGATTTAATAAATAGGAACGTAGATTTGTCAAAAAGAGACAGGTTTACTTATGAAAGAAGCCTCTGTTTTGGGAAATGGATCCTCCAGGCCTTGGAAGCTCTAATCATCTCTAGCAATGCATCTGACAAGGTTCCATTACACATTAAACTGACAACCAGCTTTCCAGCACCAGGGCTGCACGTCCTCAGCAGGGCAGGGGCAGGGCAGGTGCAGAGACCAAGTGAGGCTCCAGGGCTGGCCTGAGCCCAGAGGTGGGGTGCTGCTCACAGGCCCCTCCTCAACACCTCAGCATTCCCCACACCACAGGCACAGCCCAGGAGGAAGAGCCTCACCTTGAGGAGGCTATTTTCCACCTCCCCGTCACTGCCACTTCTCCTGGGAATCTGTCTTGTGACCACAGAAGGAAATGCCTAATGGACTCCATCCTCCCAGAAGGCACCTAGGTGCCATCATTACGCTCCCGAGGAGAAGCTGTGGGTTCTGACTCACCACATGCTAGAATCTTTAAGGATGAATCGGGACAGCTTTCCCCACTTCCCCTGTCAGCAGAGCCCACACTTGCATAATAGTAACATTCACATTGTCAGATACACTGCCAGTATTCAAAAGGTGAATAAAACTCTCAAAGTTGAGGAAAAAGATCATTTCCCAAATCCCAATTACTTAGCAAAGGCAAGTTCTTCCTACACAGTTGCTGGGATCGCTGGGCAAGCAGAAGCTGTTGGGAAGCATTTAAAAATGGACCTTCTCACCTGAGAAGAGCCTGCTGGGGTTTCAATGTGCCCCCAAACTTACAGGTTGGAAACTTGACCCCAGCACAACAGTACTGGGCAGCGGAGCCTCATGGGAAGTGATTAGGTCACGAGGGTCTCCCCCCCCCCCGCACCAGTAGACTAACGCCGACCATAAAAGGGCTTGAGGCTGGGAGTGAGCTGAAAGTGGGTCGGCTCTCCCCCCAGTCCCACGCCCCTCCCGCAATCTCAGAGCAGTGGGGGACTTGAGCTGGCCAGTGCGCCCAGAAGCATTTGGATCCATTTGCCAAAATCGAAACTTGGTTCATAAGTAAATTGTCACCTTCTGTGTCCCTGTGCCCTTCTGCCCCCAACTAGGGGATGATGTGGCTTAAAGTCCCTCACCAGGTGGGGGCTCCTCACCTTGGACTTTCCAGTCTTTAGACAGTGAGAAATAAATCTCTATTTTTTCTAAGTTGCCTCCTCAGGTGCTCTGTTATTGAGGGTGGGGAGCATAAATAATGCCAGAAACTACACCTCAGTAAGAAGACGATCCACCACCCTAAAAATCTCAAGCAAAAATGGCAAGATTTCTCAAATTTCCTTCTTTAATTACACACTATTCTTTTGCCCAGTATTCTGATAAAACTCCTATACCAAATTTCTCAGTGATGATATCATCAAACGCATTCCTGAACCCCACCCTCCAGGGCCCACCCAGATGCTCCTCCTGGTTGTCCAGACCAAGAGAGAATGTCCTCCCACTGTGTCAGGTTTGCGCAGAAGCCTTGGGCCAGTAAGACTCGCGTGCTCCCAAATAAAAAAGGGAATCTGTGTTCATGAGCATTAAAGGCGCGGTCTACCTGGTCAGGGTAGACCAAGTGACAGATGCCAGTGCTTGGAGCTCTCTCAGAAGTCTCCCTGATGGCACAGCATGGCTCTGCCCCCTGCCCCACCTTACGCCCTGCCCTGGTGCTCAGGCAACCCTGACCCCATCCCCTAATCCCATCCTTCCCAAGCCACCTGTTCAGTTTATATTTCTCCCTTGTCAGCTGCCTTCTTCCAACAAATCCTTTTGCTTCAACCTTACTAGCTGATTTTTATAAAACAGCAGTTATTACCTAAAAATAGGTGGCAGGTAACAGACCTTCAAGGAAATGAGGCCCACTGGTCCTGGGCATCCCGCCGAGCTGGCAAGCGTGGAGACTCACCACACTTTGGGGTGGAACCACGCAGCCCACGGTGCCAATGCCAGGATTGCTAACTGGTCACCCTCCATGGCCCCCCAAAGCCTCCCCAGAGGCAGATACCTGCTGAGAAGGGAAAGCCTGGTAATGGGAGGACAGCTGCTGCTTCTGGAGCAGTGGCCAGCGCTCAGCTTAAGGCTCAGGCCGAGACCCAGAAGCCGCTGTGCTGAGAGGGGGTCTGCTCTCCACTACCCGGGCTAAGCAGCCACACACTAGACTCAGGGCTTGTTCAGCTTGCTGAGTTCTGACGACTTCTACCTCACCAGGTCGGAAAGAACAAGACACCAAGAATCACAGGGGTATAATCCGGAGACCCGGTAGACCCCCAGCTACGCCGACACACTCCAAGTCTGGGTACTAATTTCTAGACACATCAGGTTTGTGTAACATAAACCAATCCAGGAAATTCAAGCAACTGAAGAGTTCCTGGAAAGCTATGAGAGAAGCTCATGGAGTCAAACGAAAGGCCAAGGAGCCACAGTTGGAAAGGACAAACGCCCAGACACTCCAGAGAAATGTGGAGAGCTGCAACCCAGGCCCAGTCTCTGCCTCCAGGGCACTGGTCTCCAGCCAACAGTAACTTTTTTCTCATTTTGCTCAGCATTCAAAATCATGAAGAAACTGATATCTGGGAGCTGCACTGAGGGCTTGTGTCTTCCTCAGCAAGGAAACCTTGAACACATTTATCCAGATCCCATAAGTGACCAAGCGACACCCCCGAGGAGAGTGCAGTGGACGTCAGACACAGGACAAGTGATGAGTCTCCCCCGCCTGACCTGGATGCAGGCCTGGCTCCAAGGCCTCTCGTCAGAGAGCGGTGCCCACAGCCATTAGCACTGTGGCTGGGGCGCCCCACCGTGGCATGGCCTCAGCAGTGCGAAGGTGATAGCCACCTTTCTACAGCTGCTGAACAAAGCCCACGGTCAGGTTTAAACAAAATGATACAAATACTCACACGTGTTTGGACTTAGTACGATGGAAGGAAACTGTCCTACTGCTGTTGAGCACAAAGCCACCATCCAGGCAGGAGGGGTGAGCTGCACAGCGGGTGTCGCCCACCCAGGGGGCTGCAAGACCGTCAGTCCCACAGCCCAAGGCAAGGTCTCCTGTCCATGGAGCCCAGAGGGATTTGGAACACAGTCTGCCCAGGACCGAGGAGTTGCCGGGGCATGTGACTTTCAGGATAACTTCCCAGCAGCCAGGACTATCTGTTTGCAAATCAGGAAAATTCTGGGCAATCCTGGGGCCCTCTACCTGTCCCTCTAACCTGGGGGTCAGCTCAGTCTCTGACCTGAGCACGAACACAGCTCCTTCCCAGGCAGCCCCTGCTGCCCTGTTCCCAATCCCCTGGACTAGACACAGGCCCTATAAAGCTATAGAAATAAAATATAATGTCCTGGACATGAACACAGCTCTTTCCCCCGTTTCCAATCTCCTGAAATTGACACGGGCCCTATAAAGCTATAGAAATAAAATGTAATGTGAGACATTTAGTGCATAAGGTGTTAAAAGTCCAGCAAATCCCTTGCAATTCCTAAGCTCACACCTTTATAGGCAGGATCTGCTATGATGACACGGCCGCTGCACGTTTCCTCCTTTCTGCTAACACTGGCCGCTCAGATGCTTCCTGGGACACCCGATGCCTGGGTGGTGGGCAGTGGGCACCAGTGCACCTAGACACTCCCCCAGGACGGGGCAGTTTTCTGTTATTTGCAATTTGAGTAAAACAGCACAGATTCATTTTGCACTCTAAAAATGATAATAATAATTATAGCTTCATCAACATTAGCATTTAGGTATGAAATATTATGGCACCAATGTCTAATTAACATAGTAATTACACATATTAATATATTTCCTTCTTCATTTCAAATCCATAATCTACACTAATTGCCTTTAATGCACTCCTTTTGGATGGATGCTGATATTTTAGAGTATAAAATTGTAACTTACTCCATTAACCAAAAACCAATGGCAGCAAAATCATCCCTAACATAATCACACTTCTTGTCTGAGCCGTTACTAGCCAGCGGCGCTGAGGAGACAAGGAAATTCTCATTCGCAAATTACCGGAGCAGGACAGGGCGATTGAGATTAGGAATTAAGGCTTCTCTCCCACGCTGCAGCTTCAGAGCGCGAGCCCAGGGGAGTGGTGGGCGAGGAAAAGAAACCAGGGAGGATGAGTGTGGGCATCATTCAGACCCCGCGGGCTCCTCCCCGAGTCAACAGCACAGTGGGAGACCCAGAATCTCCCTGATTGGTTTCATGAATCGAGGACCTGGGGCAACTATCCAGATAATGGGGTGCACCCTCTCCAATCCAGGTCCAGCTCTCACGTGACGTCCCTTGTCATGGCTCAGACCCAGTGTCCACAGACCTGATGCCCTGCTGCACTGATGCCACTGCACACCATGCTGGACCTGCCCACCCCCTGCACTACCAAGGTCAGTCTTGGCATCTCGGGTCACCCTCACTTGCTCAATGTCCAGGGAAAGGAAGGCCATTCCTGGCGACATGTCATGACCTTGGTATGCCACAAGGCTCTCCCACCTAGAGCAACAGCATTACTTCCTTCCTTCAACCTGAACCCGCCTCAGAGAAAATATATCTGGAAAGAGGGTTCATCCCACACCACTCCAGATCTGCAGAATCATTTGTGAACGGTGTCAGCCTGACCCCACTGTGAGGGGACCCTGCCTGGCGACCTAGATGGCTGCAGGCAGAGGGCCCAGGAGAGGAGGAAGCATCACTGGGAGGTCCAGGCTCCAGGCCTGGCAGTCACACTGCCTGCCAACCCTGGGCTAGGAACTATTCCTCTCTGAGCCTGGGTTCACTCATCTCGAATGGGAAATGGTGGAACAAAAGGCCCCCAAGACCGGCTCAAATGCCGAGTGCCTGTGGCTCTCCCTGCCCACCCAGGGCCACCTGCCCTCTGTGAAGTTCCTCTTCCCTTCAGTGGGGAGGCTGTGGCCAGGTGTCTCCAAAGGTAACTTAAGTGACCCAAGCTGGGTGTTTCCCACTTGAGAGCAGAGCCTAAGCCCCTTTCCCTCTGCACCTGCCCCCAGGACCACTGGGCAGAGGAGGAGGCTGCCTTCTGGCCTCACTCTGGGGAAGCAGATCAGCTGAGGTGTCCCCTGACTCCCCAATGCTCCCCCCACTATTAGGTATGTTATTAGACTTAAACACCAAACGCTATGCTAATGAAACATCAGCATTCCAAATCTAACCTCTGATGTCAGGAAGATGCATTTCATTTTTCAATTAAAGTCTGATCCTCAGTGTTCAGCCCCGTTCCACATTACCATCACCTCTCTAATTAATTTAGCATCTCTCAACCAGCAGTTGCTAAATTGCCTGAGCAGAGATGGGAAAACTAAACCAAAGCCCGCTCCCAGCCCAAGGTGAGCAGGTCTCCAGAGTGCCCAGGAGATATTTGGCTATTTGAATGAGAAACCATTTATCTGACAACACTTAGCTTATACAGCAATTAGTCAAGAAGGGAAGCCCAAGCCACTTAGAAGGGGCCAGTTGGCAGGCCCTGGGCCAAGTGTGGGGAAGATCTTCAGAAACCAGGAAGACTTAATTAGTTCCTGGGGGACCGACCCCAGTGTTTACTTCAGGGAGGTTTACACGACCTGCTTATTTGCTTTCCTAGGGCTTTGCTTGTGCTTTTGTTTATGCTTCTTCTGTTGTTTAGGGGTGGGCCTGGGCTCCAGCGGGGTGTCTGGGCCTGACAGTTCTCTGCCCTGGTCCTGGGACCCAGGGAGATCTGGCTGGAATCCCAGGACACCTGTAGCCCCAAGAGCCTCCACTTAGAGCAGGGTCCCCCCAGCAGTATCCCACAACCCCTGCCCCCCCACACCCTGCTCCTCCAAGCAGAAGCCCACACTTTCATCACTCTCTGCTTAAGAAACAAAAGCTTGTCTCAGTAAGGCACCTCTTCTGAGGAACCAGAACCTTCCACCCCAAGCAATAAAACCTTGCGTGGGGTTCACTTCCTCTTGATACCGGAATTTCAAGTTCTTGGTCTCGGCGATTCGAAGAAGGAATCGACGGACCACAAGAGTGGTGGTAAGTCAGGATTTATTTACAGAAAAGAATACAAAAAACACTAAAGCTCCTAGTAGAGAGAGAACTCAAGTGGGGAGAGAAAAGCTCTCTCCGTTTCTCTCCTGGTCTTTCCCTGTCTCCGCTTTTAGGCTCTTAGTCTCGGGGTATATATAGGTGTATGGGTTCCTTGGCCAGGAAATGAATGAATACAGTCCCTTCCGCCTGGGCAAGGTGAATGAATATATCAATGAATGAACACAGTCCCTTCCACTGGGGCAAGGTGAATGAATGTATTAATGAATGAACACAGTCCCTTCCGCCTGGGCAAGGAGAATAAATGTATCAATGAATGGACAGAGTCCATTCATGGAATTGAGGCCTAGGAAATTCACATGAAATTGACCTAGGCATAGGAAATGGGTGTTCCGTATTTAGTCCTAAGTGTAAAGTGAAGGAGACACCAAGGCGCAGGTGTCTCCTCGGCAGTTGTCTGGCCTTTTTGGCTATTGGAGCCTCCGGTGGGGGGTTGGAGGTCCCCCTCCTTGCCTATCATATAGCCCACTGGTTCCTCAGCCGCGCTGCCGCTGCACCGACACCGCCAAGGAGGGCGCCAAATGTCCTGCATCACTCTGGTCATCAGACTCTCCCCAAAACAGCCGGAAGCCTGCAGTGGCCCTGATTGCCTGGCTGGATCATTGATTATGCCACTGCCCTTTGGATTTAGAATTTACCCTTGTTAACTTCAATAATAAGTGGTTAAAATGGGAGAGTGACACTCAGTTGAGGTTTATCAAGCCAAGATTTTAAGGATGTGCCCGGGAAAGGCACAGCACAAAACGTGTGTGGACCAGGCTCCCCGCAGCTGAGGCTGAGAACTTCACATTTAAAGGAAAAGGGTATCCTCAGGGAAAAGGCAGGGATGAAGGAGGTGAGCCCCAGTAAATCTACATGAGATAAGACAAACATTCAACAAGGAGGACAGAGGAAACAACCCTGCTGTGATCACAGGGTGGGTGGCGTGAGCACCTCTCCGGGCTTTGCAGCCATGGAGATGAACTTGTAATGGCCTCTTAGAGTTTATTTAGGCTGCAGCCCCAGGGCTATGACTGACATGCATTCATTTTATAAGAGCTGTGTGTCTGGAAGGGATTTTTTTTTTTTAAGACTGAAGGCATCAGAAATATTTCAACGCAGAAGACATTTCTTTGTCATATTTTGAGATGGCTACAGGCAAACAGGAATCTGCTGTAAGGCTGTCCAAACAGGGAAGCAGGGGGAGGAAACTGCTTCTGCAGACAATCTGTTAGGAGTAGCAGGCCCTGCCTATCTGATCTGGGAAGGGTTTGCTGAGTTAGTCACCCTCACAGGTCTGAGTAAAAGCATTTCCCTGAGGGCTGTTACCCAGGCCATTGCCTGAGGAGCCCACCTGCCCTCCTCCTGCCCATACCCAGCCCAAAACACCCTGCTGAGTCCTTTTAAGGACTGTGCCCACTGAGGAGAGGGTGGCAGAGCTTGTGTGACTCGTTTCCCTGGCTTAGTTTGGCATAATGAATTTCAGAGGGACCTGAGTCTTCTTTTTCCTTTATTCTCTGGTAGAGGGTGAGCCCATGGCTGACAGGCACTGGGACCTTTAGGAAGACTGGAGGGCACGTAGACACAGGCAGATGCCCACCACTCTCAGGGACTCACAGGGGCATGACAGGCTCCAGAGTCACCTCTCTGGGAAAGCCTGGACAAGTCGGTGCCCAGTCCAGGCCACCGTGGACTATCTTCCTAGTCCTCCTGAATGAAATGCAGCTCCTCTTACCATGGGGCGAGGGTCGGCCATTGTCCTTGGCCTTGAGCACGTCAGAATGGCCATGTGCCAGCACCAGCTCCAGCACCAGCGGTGCGCTCCGGACACCCTGGGAGTGGGGAGACATGGAGACCTGTCACTCCCCCACTCTCCACCTGGCTGCAGGTTAGACTCATCTGGGAGCTCTCCAGACTGAAGAGGCTCCCCTCCGAGGTCCTCAGTAGAAACCAGCGTGGAAGTGTTAGTGTCTCTGCAGGTGGCTCTAGTGCAGGGCCCAGTGAGAACGTTCCACAGGCCGGACTTAAGAGACACTTTTGAAACAATGTTTTCTGTTAAGACCCAGTATTAGAGAACATGATTTGCCTAAAAGCCCTAGGAATCACTATTAAAGCTTCAGAGCAGAGGATTTAATTACCTTTCACACACTCACGGCAATTTTTATTTTTAAAATAGCCTCTGCACTAATGTGCCTTCCTCCCAAACACCCCTATTAAAATCCTTGTAAAAAGCATCACTGTAAGGCGAGTTAGCGGGCTCTGTGGCACTGTTGCTCCATGGCAAACCTACCTCGTTAGCCTGCACAGATGTAGCTAAGAAGCCATTTCAAAAGCATAAAACCAGCAAACCACAAGCACTTCCTTTGTGAGGTCCACTGAAGGAAGATAGTAAGCATTTTCAGATACTGACTTTTCTGAAATCTCTCACATTTCTACTTTCCATGGAGAAATTGATAAGTTCACCTCTATGTCCCCATCCTATAAGCCAAAAGAAAATCAATGAGTTTTCTGAAGAGTTCAATTGAGTTTTGTATAAAGAGCATCAAAGTTCAACGTCTTTATCAAAAAATGTCAACATCAAACTCCAGGAGAGGAAGGAGATATCAGAGTGTCAAACAATACATATCTGTGAGTCTCCAATAAAAAAGAGACGTGGTGCACAGGGTGAAGGCGATGAGAATGCTGTTTCCAGATGGTCCCTGCTAAGTGTTTATAGCAGTCACATCAGGACAGTCAGAAGTGATCTCTCTGCAGATACGCCTTGCTCCTAAGTGTCGGGTCCACACTCAACTCAAGGACCAGGATGGGCGGAGGTGATCTCACCACAAATAAGCCTTGTTCCTAAGGGTCAGGTCCACACACACTCAAGGGC
Organism: Perodicticus potto; assembly: GCA_963574655.1. Classification (NCBI taxonomy): domain Eukaryota; kingdom Metazoa; phylum Chordata; class Mammalia; order Primates; family Lorisidae; genus Perodicticus; species Perodicticus potto. The sequence continues at coordinate 16,299 of CAUYRH010174503.1, forward strand.
CAGGATGGTCAGAGACGATCTCACCGCAGATACACCTTGTTCTTAAGTGTCGAGTCCGCTCAACCAAGGGGTCAGAGGTGATCTCACTGTAGATACGCCTTGTTCCTAAGGGTCAGGTCCACACAATCAAGGGCCCAGGGAACAAGGGCAGACATGTCACCAACAGTAGGACTCAAAACACTCACAGGTTCACAGAAGAGACCTTACTAAGGTTATTTTTAGATGTGGAAATATTTCATAGATATTTTTATGTTGTTGTGAATAATTTAAGAGGTAGGTATTACACATGGGTGACATAATGTAGTTTTAAAAAAACAACCAAAAATATCTTAAGGTGGAGATGCCAATGCACCAAAGACAAACACTGAAATGGAACAAGATGGCAGCTGAAGGGTAGAGAAAGGAAAACCGACGACGTCTGTGGAAAAGACAGAAACTGAGAATAACAGACCGGGCGGCGCCTGTGGCTCAAAGGAGTAGGGCGCCGGCCCCATATACCAGAGGTGGGGGGTTCAAACCCAGCCCTGCAAAAAAAAAAAAGGGAGAGAATAACAGGCCAACTGGGAAGAACAATACCAAGCCCAGGATAAACTTGGAAACCAGACAAATGAAGTTAAAATAGCAATTAACTAAAGCGTCAGTGAGCGAGGAGACTGCACCTGACAGAGCCCAATGAATAATTGAGACGCAGACGCCTCCCGACGCCGCTATATTGTACAGATCAGTCACTGAAACCCCTCCTGTTGTCACGTTCCAGCGAAATGAAACACGAGGGGACCGTAAGGGAGGCTAAGAGAGAGGGAAATAGTTCATTGAGCAATGAAAGGCTAATATAAAACCTATTCATTCCGTTGTTTATCATGTTTGACAAGAAATTGAGACCATGAAACAAAAATCACCACAAAAGTAACACATTTCATTAGGGGGAAAAAGCTTAAAGCATCCATAGAGCAACTCGTCCGCCCATTTTCAATTTCTTCTGAGATCTTTGTGGAAGTGATGGTGAGAGGAGAAAGAAGGGATTGTGAGTTTCAATGAATTACGAGATTCGTGGGGATTTAAAATTTGCCAGAGAGTCGTCCTATGTACTAGAAAATTAAGCTTCAGAGGCCAGGACAAGAAACAACAGACATCCGGCACGTCAGCCCAGAGGAGGAAAGTCAATAACGAGATACTTAGCCAAACCGTTTAGTTGCTGCCTGGAGGAGTTGAAAACTTTGCAAATTAAAGGACATTGAGAAAATGGGGAAAGGGGGGTCGTCTCACATTTGTGAAAAGCCTCCTTGCCAAAGCCTCTGAACAACAGTGCAGAGAAGTGGAAACGGATCTAATTTCAGTTCAGGAGAAAATCGTTTTCAACTGCAGGGGAATTCGACATGGGTTCTTACCAAAATATGTCTCCTAAAACAAAACCCCATTTTCAACTTAAATCAACTTTTATGGACTACTTTAAGTGTCATGGATGTCAGAAGAGAAGCCCCAGTTGATGTGAACAATTTGATATGCAGATATTACACATGGGTGACATGATTTAGTTTTAAGAATACAACTAAAAATATCTAGGGTGGAGATGCCCGGTGCATCGAAGGCGGATGTGGAATCAGAACAAGACCGCAGCTCCAGATTAGCAGGTTGGAGGTGGAGCATCCGTTAAATTGACAACAGGATCTGGGAATCCAAATCGGAAAAGTCTTTGTAAAGTCTCTGTTTTCTCTAAAACAGAAACGCACAGACAGTCTACAAGTTTCCAGGAATCTGCTCCTAAATTGTATTTGTTTGAATATTCAACACTATCAGGATTAGAAAACTGCACTCCAAACTTCTTGTAAAAACCCAGAACACTGCTAATTACAAGAAGGTGCTACTTTTTTAGACAGTTGGTTGGTAGGTTGGTTAGTTGCTAGATTAGTTGGTTAGTTGTTTGATTGGTAGGCTGGTTCATTTATTCCATTGGTCTCTGGTAATTAATCTGTGGTGAATCAAACTGTCCCTTCCCAGATCTGTAAGAGCCTGTAGGAATGAACCATCTCCTCCTGTCCATACAACATAGCCATGCTCTGCTCTGACACCTGAGCTCCCTGTCCTAACACTTCAAGTTTTCTTGTTGTTGAACCCAAAGTAGAAGACAGCAACAGCAGAGCATTAAACCAAGTGCCAGGACGCTTGTGAGTGCAGGACACTTGTGAGTGCAGGATGCTTGTGAGTGCAGGACACTTGTGAGTGCAGGACGCTTGTGAGTGCAGGACCTGTGCAACCATCCAGGTCACACATCCTGAAGTGGTCCTGCCTGGATCTGCCACAGCCCTGCCAGCAATTCTGGAGCAAAATCAGGATCATAAATAGAATAATTATAATTAAACTAGAATAATTAATAATCACCTGCCCAAACCCATGAGTGATGGTCACCTGCTCTCTTGCCACATCCTAGGTGAGACAGCATCTGGCTGGGTGCTCCCCAGCCTTGTCCCTCTCTGCAGGGGCACAGCCATCCCCAGTTCCCAGACTGCCCAGGACGACATGCTCACTGGCATCCAGCCATCTGACCTGGACTGTCTGCTGGTTTTCACCCCAGCCTACCTTGCACGATCACCATGCTAATAATGTGTTAGCAACAGGCTCAGCTCAGCTTCCAGTGTGGGGGACCATGGACATCCAGAGAAGTTCATGACCACAGAGAGCCAACCACGCCCCTCCAGAGTGAAGCTTCCTGGATCAGAGCATGAAGAAGCAACAGCCACAATCAGCCTCTTGAGCAGAATCAGCCCCTTCCCCCCACAAGACTCTCCCCCACAGCCCCTACCCCTCCCCAACCTGACTGGCAGCCTCCTAACAGGCAGGTGTCCAGCAGGGAGGCCAGTCCCCTACCAGAAGGAAGTCGAGGCCTTCATGCAACTCAGAGCAGGTGGCTGACCCTGCAGTCAGAGTCCCACCCTAAAATGAAGGTTACAGCAGCACTGATGAGGCTGAAAGAAAACAGGCGGACCTTTCTGGAGGGGTACGCTCTTGTCCAAACAGCACTCATGGGAGATACAAAATGAGCTGGCCACCAGCTCACGTCTCTAGGAATGGGACCTGCTCCTGTGCCCCACGTGGGCGTGGCACCCAAGCTGGGCATCACCAGGAGGGCATGGAGCCCACAGTAAACAGACAGTAGCCACCACGATATCAGAGTCTAAGGCCTGGAGCCTGTGAGTGCTCCTTACACAGCAGAGACTCTGTAGACCTGATGATTTTGTTTAGAGCCCAGACATAGTGGGTGGGCTCTGAACAATTATAGCGTCTCCGAAGACAGTGGCAGGAGGAGGCTCAGCGGAGGCAGAGTGAGCACAGAGACTTCCCGACGTGGCCGCAAGTCTGGGAGCTGGAAGGGGCAGACAGGGCATCTCAGGTGTCTCCCCTAGAGCCTCCAGCAGCGCCCTGGCCAGTGCCTTCCAGCCAGGAGGCCAGTCTCAGGGTCCCTGTCAGACTCCCCCTCACACCTGGTTTCTGAAGCCTTGGCTGCCTCTTTTCCTGAGGCAAATGAGCAGGCTACTCCCATCGGGGTGGTGCTGGCCTTAGGTGGCCCAGGACTTATCCTCACAGGCTGGAATGGGAAGGAACAGAATTCTCTGGGCGTGGTTTGGGAAGAGTAGGTCGGACTCTGGCTGAACCAGCTTGGTCTGCTGTAGCAAATCATGGCAAGCTGGGGCTGGAGACACAGAAAGTGGCCCAGAGCCTCCAGTCCAGGGGCCAGCAGTGCTGTCTGGAGGCTCTAGGGGAGACACCCGAGATGCCCTGTCTCTGCCCCTTCCAGCTCCCAGACTTGTGGCAGGGCAGGAAGTCTCTGTGCTCACTCTGCCTCCTCTGAGGCTGTGCTCTGAGCCTCCTCCTGCCACTGTCTTCGGAGACGCTGTAATTATTTAGAGCCCACCTACGATGTCTGGGCTCTAAACAAAATCATCAGGTCTGCAGAGTCTCTGCTGTGTAAGGAGCACTCACAGGCTCCAGGCCTGTAAGAGTCTGCCACAGAGGAGCATGATTCAGAGACAGCACGCAGACGACACAGGACACTAGCAGGGCCCTGAGAAATGATGCTCTCTGAAGACAGGTGCGACCCTGTCCTGGGAGGAACCTCAGGGGGAACAGCCACCAGCAGCCCTCAGAATCACATACAGCACGTGGACATTGGGGGCTTCACAGAGGGTGTCTGCTTCATCCCCACTGTCACCCACGGCCTGCCCAGTGTCCAGTGCAGACAGCCACTCACAATTTCCACTGAAGGCTGGACAGAAAAGAGCTGGTGGGCTTTTCTGACAGCAAAAGGAAGAAAGAAACACAGCACTTGGGGTAACTCCTGCAAAATACATGGCAGTTATCAAACAGGCAGCTCAAGAACCCAGAGCAGGTAACTCAAGGCCACACAGCAACTTGGACACCTGGGGGGCCTAGGAAATTGCCCCTCCCGGGGCCTCATGAAGCCCCCACCACAGTGCACCTGGTGCTGTGTTCATCGCTGAGGGCAGGAAGGGGCAGCATGGCCATTCCAACCCGCCCTGTCAGCTGTCACATCCTTCATGAAAGGCAGAGCAGATGTCACAAGCACGTGGTGATTCATTCACAGACCACCTTAACGAGGAGGAATTTGAACTGTTTTCCCGCCTGGTGGAAAGCAGCACAAAGCTCTGCCTCGGCCTACTTGTTAAGATGCATTTGAAATGGGGCGGTGGGCTGCTCCCAAGAGGCCATCGTCAGTGGATCACGTGATGGCAGAAGTCTCCTAATGCCACTGTCTTATCAGCTTAGTGATGACAGTACCAAGAGATGCTCATTTCATGATTGTTTTCAACTGTTAAACTGTGGGTCACACAAAGATAGAAATTGTGTAATCTCAAGGACAAGCCAACAGCACCCTGTTGACTTCATGCATGGACTCAGAGGACATGTCCTCGAAGCTGTTCACATGTCCATGCCACGTGAGGTACACATCAACACTGCACAGACCAAGGGGGTGACCTCCTGATGAACTGAGTTAACCAGTGTTAACCAGTCATCGTTCCCACGCATCCTTCCTGGGATGATGGGCATGGCCTGAGGTCTACCTGTGCTCTGATATGATGTGCGTGTGCCTGTGGCTGCTATGACCAAAGGCCACACACCCGGTGCCTTAAAACAACAGAAATGTTCACTCAACCATTCTGGAGGCCAGAAGTCCGCAACCACGGAGTCATGGCTCACTTGACAGGCTCAGAGGGTCCAAGTTCCTACGTGCCGCTGGTACAGGGGCCCCCCTTTGTGTACCAGATGCTACCACCTTGAGACCAAGAGTCTTATCTACATTGGAAGAGTCTGTGGTGATTGGTTGGATAAATAAATGATCAGTAATTCAATATTAGGGAATTTAACACAATTGCTCATCATAATACAGAGGAATTTTCACATGCCCTGGGATGTTCATCTCCCAAGGGCATTTAAAGCTGGGAGAGCCTCACACTCCTCCAAATGCAACTCTCCCTGTGCTGAACTTCATACTTTATAAGCAGAACTTAGATAATAATTGTTTTAAGCAATGTGTACAAGTGTAACTAATCCGATTCCTTTAAAGAATTTTTACCATATCTACAAATACCATATGACAGACTCCTTTTGAAGTCCTCAAACACGGCAGAAAAGCATTGAAAAATGAAGTGATTACACAAGTTCTTCAAACATTCACTCAATTCTACTCTAACATTTAACATCATGGGTTTAATTCACCTTGTTATATAGTCTGAATCTTGGGGTTATGATAACCCTACAAGACACTTATTTCCGTGCCTTCCTAGAGTTAGGGCCTACAAGGAAGAAAGGGACAGCCCAGCCTGGGCTAAAGGTTCTGGAACCCTGGTCACCTGTTGTATGGGGACCTGCTGTGGCCAAGAGGTGGGTAGCACAGGGTCTGCTTCCAGGCTCAGGTGCACTACACCAGGTCAGCTTCACTTGCACAGAAGTGACCCTGACCTTCCTTTCATCTAAGTCAGAGTTTGCCAAACCCCAATGCTCTTCTGCAAAAGTGTATTTTTGCTCACTTGCTTGTTTTTTGTGACAGAGTCTTGCTCTGCTGCCCAGGCTGGACAGCAGTGGCATCATCATAGCTCCCTGTAACCTCAGACTCCAGGACTCAAGTGATCTTCGAGGACAACAGGCGTGAGCCACCATGCCTGGCTAAGCTATCTGTCTTTGGTAGAGATGGGGTCTCACTGTGTTGTTCAGCCTAGCCTCACACGTGGCCTCTAGTGATCCTTCCACCTCGGCCTCCCGAAGTTCTGGGATTATAGTTGTGAGCCACTGCACCTGGCCCCACAGTATATGTTTTTTGTTTGTTTGGTTGGTTGGTTGCAGTTGTCACTGCTGTTTTAGTTGGCTGGGGCCAGGTACGAACCCACCACCCTCAGTATTTGGGGCCAGCGCCCTATCAACTGAGACACAGGCGCTGCTCCAAAGTATATGTTTTTAAATCCCCCTGGGCTACCATCACACAGCTCATGGAAACTTAAATGCTCATTAACATGTCATTCCAATGAACAGCATCATTTGGAGTTTTCTCAGGTGGAAGTGAATTTGACTCTCCCGTCCCCCATGAGTGACAGCTTTTCTGTTGCATTTTGCTGCTGCTCCCCCTAGCAAGCATTGGAGAGGTGATGAAGACAGACTGCCCTGGAGCTTCCTTAGTGTGTAATGATGTGGCCTCGCACCAAACCACTTTACGTTTTCCAGTGTTTCCCTGTTAAAGTAACAGGCCTTTTCTGTGCTGTTCCCTGCTCTCCTCATGTCTCACCCTGCAGTCATGAGAACCCACACCTCACGAGGACAGTGCAAGGCCGTCCTGTCATCATAATGTTCCGGGGCTCTCTGAGCAGAGGCTCCATAAACACTTCTGGGTGAAGTATTCCCAGCTACCCAGTTGAATGGTGCTACATGCAAGAAGCCTCCCCCACCCAGGGACTGGGACAGATCCCTTCCCTGCTGAGCCCCGAGGGCGTCTTTGGTGCCTCCTTCAGCTCCCAGTGGGTGCTGCTGCTGTTAGGTGTGGGCGTGCCCTGGGAAAGCCCCCCTGTGAGGGCAAGTGCCATGCGGGTCCCCAGACAGAAGGTTCTCAATAAATTCTGACATGTAAATAAACAAATCAGTGAAAGAATAGAAGACTTTTTTTTACACTCCCCCTCTATCAGTGACAACTGCAAGGTGGTCAGTCATCTGCGGACAAAGGAAGTTTCTCTGGGTGTTAGGATGGATCCAGAGGTCCTGAACACCAAGCCTAAGCCCTCTACTGCCACGGGTCCCTCCAGGCCAGGGCAGGCCAGGGCAGCAGGCAGCGGAACTCAGCAGGGCTCCTTGGGGAGAAGCTCACAGCACTCACGGCAACCCAGAAAGACTCAGGCCCCACTCGCAGCTCAGGGCTCATGAGCTCCAGAACAAACCATCCCATTAACCCCAAAGTAGCCCAGAAGACTTCCGAGGAAGACAGCCAGGAGCATTCACTTTCCACTCATGAGCACAAGGGTGGACCAGGGAAGCTCGCTTTATACCTCGGGTCCCCTTCAGGTTCCCCACACGTCTCGGTCTCAGACACTAGGGCAGCTACCTGGGGTGTGACCTTCTCCCAGAAGGACAGAACTATCCCAGGCAGGGCAAGTACAAACACACAATGTCCTTAGGGCAGTGGTTCTCAACCTTCCTAATGCCGTGGCCCTTTAATACAGTTCCTGTGGGTCGCTACCCACTGGTTGAGAACCGCTGCCTTAGAGCCATGGCTCCGGACTGAAACGCAGCTGCCTTGTCCCAAATTCCATGGAGCAAAACTAGTCACACCACCCAGCCCAACCTCAAAAGGTGCCCTGGGGGGAGAGCAGTGCCCTGAGGCAGAGAGAGCAGGGAGCGAGTCCCTGCCCAGGGCTCTGCCGGCCCTTAAACCACTGGATTCTGTCCCTCCCCATGAGCACCGCATCTGAAGACCCTTTCATTATTGAAATGCACAGAATTATAACTTAATCCAGAATTTTTTAAATTGTAACACCATCAACAATGATACTTTTCAGGTGAGCACAGTTAAAAAGTGCTGACTCCCTCGGGCTCAGCAACCGTAGCACAGTGGTTACATTGCCGGCCACATACACCAAGGCTGGAGGGTTCGAACACAGCCTGGGCCAGCTAAACAATGACAATTACAACAGAAAAATAGCTGGGCATTGTGGTGGGCACCTGCAGTCTCAGCTACTTGGGAGGCTGAGGCAAGAGAATTGCTTAAGCCCAAGAGTTTGAGGTTGCTGTGAGCTGTGCGCCACAGCACTCTCCCGAGGGTGACATAGTGAGACTGTCTCACACACACACACAAAGTGCTGACTCTGGAAGCAGACACATGGGCACGGATCCCAGCTGCCGAGACCGGGCCGGTACTGTCTTCACACCTGTAAAACAGGCTTAATGATAGTTCTGACTCAACTGAGTTCCTGTGCCGCTGAATGAGATAACAAGACCTGACCCCTGAGGGCCCTTCTCAGCGCTGGCTGCCTCCCGGGTGTGACCTGCCTTCACTGCAGACGCCACGTCGTCTGGGTCTGGTGGAAACAGCCCTGACTCTCCACTGCCCCCAGCACCGAGGACTGAGCCTGGCGCCCCGACCCTAGAGGAAAGGACAGACACCCTCTAGCCAGCAGTGGCTCACCAGTGCTGCTGGGCCCTGGCCAGGTACGTCGAGCCCACCTTGCCTCCTGCTCAGGGAATGGCCAGCCAGTGTGAGCGATTCCTGTGGGCTCTGCTGGTCTTGCTCCTGTCCCAGAACCAGGCTGCTTAACAAACCAACCCTGCTCACAAGTTGTTTGCACGGCTCAGAGGCCCCTGTGACGTGTAGTGACACCCCGTTGAACGATGCTCCCACTCTGGGAAATTCCCTAATTTGGGATCTTTGGGGTTTTGCTGAATTATCTCTTCTCTGGCTTAGCCCCTTTGTAGTGGAGACTGTCTGTTCACTTAAATCTTTGTCAGAAGTTGCAGAGAAGCTGGTGTACCTATGGCTTGGGTATTTCCACATTGCCTAAGATGAGCTGCACAGGTAGTGAGCTGGACTCGGGCCCACACCAGTGGCCACTGCGCTGCAGGGAATAGGCATGGGAAGAGGCAGAGTGTCTGTCTCCTGCAGCCTGCTGAGCTCCGTGGCGGCCCTGCATGGCGATGACTACACTGCCGCCCTAACAGGGACCGTTCATGCCAATGCTCTGAGCACAGCTGATAGAGATTATCTGGGCAGACCCCAGACACCTGCTAAGAGGGATCCAGCATTGGGCCGCAATCATAGGTTGACCTGTTTCTGGGAAGAGCGTTTGAATATTCTAATCAGAACACAGGGAGTAGACAGCTCAGGAGCCTGGATTTAATTAGCCCAGGAGAAGCATGTTTCAGCAGAGACATCACAGTAAACTGACTGATTTCAAATTATATTATGCCCCGAAGTCCACTCGGCACAGACCACAGGCTTTTCTGGTTCCTGTTCCTCACCCATGCAGGTCTTCCTAATCTACTCCCTTCTGAGTTTTGCCAGCTCACAGGAAGGTCTTATTTCATCAAAACTTGAAATTTTGTTTCCCTCCATATTAACCCCTTACTGACCAGCACGGGGCCCTGCTCAGTGTGAACAGGGAGTGGCAGCCACCTCTGGGTGTCGGGTTTTGAAGAGGAAGCCAAGCTGTGTGCCTTCATCCCTGGGGGCTGAAGCCTCAGTATAGTACGTCCCAAAGGAATGACCAGACAGGTGTCCAGGGAGCTGCAGGACAGCAAACCGTGTGGCCATGATGAGCCGTGCATCCAACGCTGTGCTCTCTCCCAGACCTGGAGTCCACTTTCAGGAACCAGAGAGGAAGCAACTCAGGCTGAGAGTGTCCCGCCTGCCCAGGCAAGCACACCTGGGCGGAGGCTCCCCAGGGAGCAGCTGGCAAGGCCTTGGTGATTGCTGCAGGGCCACAGAGCAGGCCCTCGAGTGAGCAGCTCTCCACCTGCAAACAGGGCTCAGGACTTGCCACGTGCCCAGAGCAGAGTTGTCATGAGAGTTCAGGACTTGCTTGACAGCAGTTTTGCAGAAAGGCACAGTGAAAGGACCAGGAATTGACCTTATACTAAACACAGAGCCTCACAGGGGAAGCTGCCTTGTTTGCAGAGCTACAATCAACAGCAAACTTGCTCAACTCCTTTTTTCAAGACTTTATGCCCAGAAGGACTCAGCCAAGAGCAAGGCACATCCACTAATTGATGAGAGACTGGCAGAGCCTTGGAATAAAGAAAGGGTTTAACCTTGAGAACAGGTTTTCCCTCGGCATCTCTAAGCTAAGTAGGGGATCAGCCATAGCAAAAATAAACAAATCTATCTCCCCAGGAAATCCCAGCCAGCCCTTGCTGAAGAGGGCAATAGGGCCACTGAGTGGACAGAAGTGGCAGCAGGGCTGTGAGGCTCCCACTGGGCCATAGCAGGAGAAGACGGGGAACCCACTGCCAGAAATCTGGGTTGCTGAAATTTGCATAAATGCATAAATTTACATATATGTTCAGTAGTCTTAGGCCAGGTAGGCTACATTAAAATTATCACCTTCAGGGTAGCTCAGGTTGACTGAGTCACAGCCAGGCTTGCTGGTTCTGTGCCCAGCTAGTAAGTGTGGGCCATCCTGCTGGAGAGGTCACACAGAGACACCCCAAAGCTGGGCCTCCTGGGGTCACCCTTGCCCTCCCCTACAAGCACAGGGCTGCACCTTACCATCTCTACTTCTGGGAGCCAGAGGGGATGCAGGGCCATGAAACTTCCTCCCCACCTGTGCCCCAAGGGCTCCCCACTTCCCCATCTCCCTTAGGGAGGCCCCTCTGCAGGCACCTGCCCAAGGCCATGGGATCTGCACCACACCCATCTCCATGGTGATGGAGACTTCAAAACACGTCGTGATTTTGTAATTGGCCTTGCAAGGGGACCCTTCCTGAGTCATTTGTTTTTCCCTCAGTCTTGACCAGCCAAGCCTATCAGCCAGCCCTGACATGCCTCTGCAGAGCACTTCCTAAGTGGGGGGGCCACCCACCACCCAACAGCTGACTGACTCAGCTCACACCACTGGAAGACCCTCACATCAAACCACACACCCTACCTGCATTCCACAACCCACCATGAAAGCCCCTGCCCCTGCTCAGATAGGAAGACGGAGTCCACATAACTTCTCCTCTTCTCCAGACAGAAGTCTTTAGCAGGAAAGTTCCTTTCTTCCTTGGAAATCTTTGCTGTCCAATAATTGGCTCTTCATGTGGTGAGTGAGGGGACCTAGTATGGACCCTTTTATGGGGTGTAACAGTTTTCCAGAATGTAAGGCCAGGTGCCCAAGGATGAAACCTGTGGGTGGGCGTGGAGTATCTCCCATTCACCTCTGTACCCTGGGTCACAGCAGAGGCCCAGGACCTCCCAGTGCCAGGAGCTTGGGAGCACGGTGAGCCAGGCAGGGCCCCCCCTGCTCTCCCAGGCATGCTGCACACCCCGCATGGTGCCTTGCACAGGGAGGTGCCTGGTGCACACATGGTGGGCAAGTAACCAGAGGACATGAGGAGCGGAGACCAAAGTCACCCTTCTCAAGTGACGCTGACAGTGTAGGAGAGCCGGCTTCGACCTCCTCCTACAGGTATATATTTAGCATACATGACAGGTGGGTTTGCCAGAGGATCTTAGCGGCTCTGCAGTTTACCTAGTATTTAACCTTTAGATAAATGGTCATCTCAGAGCGTTATACTACCAATTTCTAGTTGAAATAAATTGGTTTGAAACAGTTTTTAAGCCCCACATCTCTGTGAAAGGGCAGGCTGGTGGTGCCTGAAGGTTATTTATTCTGGGACCCACCAGAGCTCCAGCTTCAGACACAGCTCCGGCTGCCCACAGCGCTGGCCGTAGGGATGCCCAGAAACCCAGCCTGTCCAAAGCCCACCAGCAGCCCCTCCTCTGCTGCACCCCTGCCTCGGCCAATAGCATTGTCCTCCAGCAGCCAGGCTGGGGCCATCTGCATCCCCCCAACCTCCCAATACCTCCTTTCTGGGCCAGAGATCTTACTACACACGAGAGAAGGGAAGGGGGGTCAGGAAACACAGCCCGGCTACCAGCCTATACCAGAGAAGGAAACGAGGTGACAAAGGGAGAAACTGTCGTTTCTCAGAAGTGTCCTGTGAGGCAGTCTGTGCCAGCTTGGCAGGACCCCAACAAAGAACCACAAACAACAGGAATCTGCTCTCACAGCTCCGCAAGCCAGGAGTCCAAGGCCCACGCCCGAGGCTCGAGGCGGCCTCCTCGCTGCCTCCCCAGTTCCCGGGGGCTGCAGCCTTCCTCCTGCACTTTGGCTGGTGGTGGCTTACCATGACCCTGCCTTCACTGTCACTTGGCCACCCCCGCCTCGTGTGCCTGCATCCCCTACTAGGACTTGTGGGTGGATTGAGGGTCCACCCTACTCTGGGGTAGTCTCATCTTAAGAGCTTTACCTAATGACATACGCAATTTAGACAAGGTCACACCCTGAGGTTCCAGGCAGATAGAACTCTTGGGGGCCACAATTTACCAACTGCAGTTCACCCTCTGGCCCCCAAAACTTTATGTCCATCCTAGGTATTAGCTGCTGGCTATCCTGGCCCTTTGTGCTGTGATAACAGAATACTATAGACTGGGCAATTAATAAAGAACAGAAAAGCATTTCCTCATGGTTCCGGAAGCTGGAAAGTCCAAGAACAAGGCGGTGGCATTGGCAATGACCTGTCCTCAGGTGACAGAGGCTACAGACAGAGGGTGCCCCTTTAGAAGGACATCAATACAGCTATACTGGAAGGAGCCCTCATGGCCTAACCCCTTACAGGCTCTACCTCTCAATGTAGTAGCACCTCTGTGCGTGACCACCCAGGACTGTAACACACTGGTCAGCATGCAGAGCTGGTCACCACAGGGAGGTAGGCCTGCTGCACTGATATGTACATGTGGTGCATGTCCAGTCTATGAAAATTAGGTCAACTTACGGAGGCGGTCAGTGTAGGGGGTGAGCAGCGATGGAGGGTCTACTGCACCATCACATTGGCAACACCCAACTTCAGAGGAGACAAGTTCAAACTACAGCAACGGGACATTGACCTGCATAACATATCCATGTGGCCCTCTGCTCTGGGGTTGCTGCGGAGAGAGTGAGACAGCGTCCCCACACACACAGCCTCCACCCTCTGACACTCCCCTGTTTGGGGCATGGCTTGGGGATCAGCCTGCCCTCCTCTCCTGAAGCTAGGGGACAATCACGCATCTAGCTCTAGCCCTGAAACGTGGGCACTCATATCCGGTGTCACTTCTCAGCCAAGAGAGATGGTTGCCGGAGTTGGACACTCCTGCTCCCGTCCTCCCTTCTGTAACAGGAGACTCTGCCAATGGTGCAGCCTGGGGCCTGGTAGAGGCCACCCCAGTATCTGATGGGGAAGTGAGGTGAGTGAGGAAAATAGAACCTTTATGGTTTTAAGACACTGAAATTTGGGGATTATTAATGGCCAGGGGATATCTGGCCTCACCCACCCCCACAACAAGATGGTATCTGAGCCCTGCTGTCTTGGCTGGCCTCCACCTCCCCATGAGAGAAAAAACAGGCCATGTTTTTCCCCACGTCCAGATGCTTTTGGACATAGAACAGATTTACACATACCTACAATTAAGAGGTGTAAGTATATACAGATCATCACAGAGTCCTTCAATATTTGGAGGGTGAGAAACCCTTGAGATCAGGGTCCTAATTTGGACAGGTGTTCCTATCTCCATCATATAATCTGGACAGGTGTTCCTATCTCCACCATATAAGCTGGACAGGTGTTCCTATCTCCATCATGTTCCAGCTCCAGGATACCCAGGATGATTTCTTCCCACCTGCCATTAACCCCCAGGGCAGACATGAACCCAAAGGAAGTCCTGGCATCAGACAGATAACAGCAGAACCTCAGGGGTCAGAGGCCCGAAAGCCAGGAGACCCCTTCTCCACTTCATGAGGCTCCATTAGCTACATCAGATTTAATTAACAACCAGATTTCCCAGCCCCTCAGCCCTGACTTGACCTTGTCCTGCCTGTCCAGATTGATCTGACAATACATAATATCAGTGCTGCATTACTCCAGAGCCATAAGTGTGTTTTATTTATTTAATTCCCTCTGGTTTATAACACCAGGACTATTAAATGGCAGGATGAAAGTTTGAGAGCCTGTGCCCTCTGACACTGTCACTGTGATAACATGGCAGCTCACACAGCATCTCTGTAACTAGGAAACCTCTATTGTACCCATGTCATCACAGTAATGGCCTACATCTACATGGAGCCCTGCATCTAGATGGAGCCCATCAATCTACACAGAGCCCTGAGCCTACACAGAGACCTGCGTCTACATTGTACCCTGCGTCTACACAGAGACCTGCGTCCACATGGAGCCCTGCAATCTACATGGAGCCCTGTGTCTACACAGAGACTTGTGTCTACATGGAGCCCTGCATCTACTTGGAGCCCTGCATCTACACAGAGACCTGAGTCTACATGGTGCCCTGCGTCTAGACAGAGACCTGCATCTACATGGAGCCCTGCAATCTACATGGAACCCTGTGTCTACACAGAGACCTGCGTCTACATGGAGCCCTGCAATCTACATGGTGCCCCGTGTCTACATAGAGACCTGTGTCTAGATGGAGCCCTGCAATCTACATGGAGCCCTGTGTCTACACAGAGACCTGCGTCTAGATGGAGCCCTGCATCTACACAGAGACCTGCGACTACATGGTGCCCTGAATCTACACAGACACCTGTGTCTACACAGAGACCTGTGTCTAGATGGAGCCCTGCGTCTACACAGAGACCTGCAACTACATGGTGCCCTGCAATCTACACAGAGATCTGCGTCTACATGGTGCCCTGCAATCTATACAGAGACCTGCGTCTAGATGGGAGTCGTGCGTCTACACAGAGACCTGCATCTATATGGAGCCCTGCAAATCTACATGGAGCCCTGCATCTACACAGAAACCTGCATCTACATGGAGCCCTGCAATCTACACAGAGCCCTGCATCTAGATAGCACCCTGCATCTACACATCTACTCAGAGCCCTGCCTCTATATGAAGCCCTGCATCTACACAGAGCCCTGTGTCTACGTGGTGCCCTGCATCTACACAGGGCCCTGTGTCTACATAGAGTCCTGTGTCTACACGGTGTCCTGCATCTACACGGATCCTGTGTCTACATGGTGCCATACATCTACACAGAGTCCTGTGTCTACTTGGGGCCCTGCATCTACACAGAGTCCTGTGTCTAGACGGTATCATGCATCTACACAGAGTCCTATGTCAACATGGTGCCCTGCATCTACAGAGTCCTGTGTCTAGATGGTATCCTGCGTCTACACAGAGTCCTGTGCCTATGCAGTGCCCTGCGTCTACACAGAGTCCTGTGTCTACATGGTACCTTGCATCTACATGCCACCCTGCGACATTCAGGCAGACCTGTAATCATGCTCCCCCCAGACCCATAAAACATGTTCTGGGCAGGTGCAACCTGTGTTCACATCCTGCGGCTGCGGAACAAACCACAGACTGGGTGACTTAGACCCACAGAAAGTTACTCTCTCAGTGTTCTGGGGGCCAGACATCAGGGCTGAGTTGCCCAAGGCCATGCTCCCTTGGAAGGGCGAAGGAATCATTTTCCTGCCTTTTCCCACTCCTGGTGGCTCTAGGAACTCCCTGGCGCTCCCCTGCATCGTTTGGCTTTACACCTCCATCTCCACGTTGCCATGTTCTCTGGGTCCCTGTGTGTTCTCCTCTCTTTTTATGAGGATGCCAGTGTGGGGTTGAGGGCCCACCCTGATCTGGGAAGACCTCACTTCTGGCTAGTCATATCCACAAAAACCTGTTTTGAGGTGATGTCAGGCTCTGAGGTTCTGGGTGAACATGGATTTGAGGGATACTATTCAACCTTCTGTACACATGAAGGGACTCTGCAGACTGGAATGAGTTTGCTAATCAGCTGACTGCATAATGGGGGGATTAGCCTGGCTTACCCTCCAGGGTCCAGTGTCATCACATGAGCCCTTAAAACACAAGCAGGACAGAAGAGTCAGAGAGATGAGGGAGAAGAGGGTGCAGAGAGACTGGAGGCATGAGAGGACATCCTCCTGTGTGGCCAGCTCTGAAGATGCAGGAAGGGGGCCCCTGGCTGAAGAAGGGTGCAGCCTCCACACCAAGGACCACCCCAGGCCACAGCTGGATGGACCCAGGGACCTCAGTCCTATGACCACATGGAACCGCGTTCTGCAGACACCTGAATGACACTGGGAATGGATTCAACCCAGGGCTTTCAGAAAAGGACACAGCCCCACGACACATTGATTTGGTCCAGCGAAACCACTAAACCAAGAACCAGCCAAAGCACACAGGGCCAGGACTCTGACCCATGGACACCCCAGCTATTGTTTTACAATAGACTAATACATATGTCAGGTGAAAAGCAAGACACCCAAACTATCCATATAGTACAGTCCTATTTATGTCAAACAGGATGACCATAAACAATGCTGTTCAACAGGGATCCTCTGACAGAAAACAAAGTTTGCAGGTGACAGGAGGGTGATAACGGATGGAGAAGGTGCAGCAGGACTGGCTTTTCCTCTGTGCATCTTTTTTCTATATTGTCTGAAGTTTTAGAACAAGCACTATGCATATGTTGTCTATGTAATTAATTTTATCTACAAAATAATAGCAAACACTTAAAGAAGCCGGCAACAACTCCCCAAGGCAGGTGGTGTCGCCACCCTATCTAACAGGTGGTGAGATAAGGCATGCGGAGACAGAGCAGGTTGCCCAAGGCCTGTGCTGCTGGGCACCACATCACAGCCACCTCTCTCCAGGTTCCATAGTCCACACATAAACATGTTGTGTCTCCTGGCAGCCTGACCTCAACCCAAGGAGCCTACAACACCTGCCTCCTATCAGAGAGCCAAGCCTCCGGGAGCTCAAGGTCATCGCCCATGTCACATATAACTCCTGTGAGCAGTTAGAAGAGGGAAAATGCCTACCAGAAGGCATCTCCTAGGGCTCAGAGTCCACTCCAGAATCCTGAGGGCCACCCGTCCTCTGCAGCCCTCCCCACCCCTCACACACATAGCCTGCAGGGCACCACCCAGTTGCTGCTTGCCCAAGGCACCTGCTTAATCAGACTGCCAAGAGCTGAGCAAACCAGAACCATCTCAGACTGCCCCATGAGGGCACTGGCCAGAGCCCGAACAGCAAGTCCCTAGTGCTTCCCCAGATGGCAGGGCAAGGTTCTCACCAGGACATTAGCAGCCGCCTCTCCACCTCGTCCCAGGACCCGCGGCTCCACAAAGTGAGGACCCCAAGCTGCAGCCTCAGGAGACATGCCACCCCTGCCATGGAGGGTGTGTGTGTGTGTCCGAGTGTCTATGTGACTGCCTGTGTGTCTGCGTATGTGTATCTGCGTGTCTTTGTCTAAGTATACGTGTTCGTCTGTCTCTGTGTGTCTGTGTGCGTGCCTGTATTTGTGTGTCTTTGTGCATGCGTGTGTGAGTCTGCGTGTGTCTGTATGCATGTCTGTGCATCTGTGTCTGTGTGTCTATGTCTCTGTGTGTGTCTCTGTGTGT
Source organism: Perodicticus potto (assembly GCA_963574655.1). Classification (NCBI taxonomy): domain Eukaryota; kingdom Metazoa; phylum Chordata; class Mammalia; order Primates; family Lorisidae; genus Perodicticus; species Perodicticus potto. Next base: position 33,972 of record CAUYRH010174503.1, read on the forward strand.
GCCTGTGTGTCTTTGTGTACAGGTCTGTGAGTCTGTGTGTGTCCGTGTCTATCTGGGTATGTCTGTGTGTGCCTGTGTGTCTCCGTGTGTGTCTTTGTGTGAGTCTGTGTTTGTGTGTGTCTGTTTGCATGTCTATAGGTGTCTGTGTCTGGGTATGTCTGCGTGTCTCTGTGTGTGTCTGTGCATGTATGTGGTCTGCGTGTGTCTGTCTGCATGTCTATAGGTATCTGTGTCTGTGTTTGTGTCTGTGTCTATGTGTGTGTCTGTGTCTCTCTGGGTATGTCTGTGTGTCTCTGTGTGTGTGTCTGTGCATGCATGTGGTCTGCGTGTCTGTTTATCTATACGTGTCTGTGTCTGTGTGTCTATGTCTCTGTGTGTGCCTCTGCGTGTATCTCTGTGTGTGCCTGTGTGCACACGCATGTTGGGATGGGGGTTTCCAGTGATTTCATTTGAAATTAAATGACAGTGTGTCCCTGGTGATATCTGGGTTACAAATCTTCAGGACAATAAAGCTTCCCCCAAATCATCTCCTCTAAGGACTTATTTAGAAAATGTCACGTGAAGGTTTTCCTTTTTATTTGTTCTGTTTTCACGTCTAAGTGTGTCAAATGGGGTCAGGACATGTTTCTCCCCGGTCGGGGGTGGGGTGGTGTGCAGGGAGTGGAGGCCTAGCCTCAGCCCCTGGGGTCCAGCCTCAGCCCCTGGTCCCATTCCCAGGCGGAGCCCCACACGGGTGGCCTAGGCACAGTGGAGGTCACCTGAGCCAGCGTGGAAGGCAGGGCATGGCCAGCAGCTGTGAACCCTCAGCACTGACTGGGTTCCAGCAGCTTTGCCAAAACTGTTGTGGAAGGATAAAAAATACATGTGGCCTTTGCCCCCATTTCCCGCAGAGCCTTTTGAGGTGAGAGGAGTCTTCCATACCCTGGGTGAGGAGCCTCCAGAAGGGAAAGGCAGAGCTGGGGGTGGGGGCTGGTCTCCAGAAAACCCAGGGACTTTCAGCCTCGGCCTCCAGGGAGGGCAGGGGCTGGTGACTGAACCCCTCATGTGGCCGGTAGTGTGATCAAGTCTGTGTGACAAAACCAAGCAAAACTCTGGGCCTCAGGGCTGGGTGCTTCCCAGCTGGTGAACCCGGGAGGAGCCTATCGCAAGTCCTTGGCCTTTCCAGACCTTGCCCTGCATACCTCTTCTTCTGTATCCTCATGTTAGAGCAGTAATGACAAGATAGTGCTTTCCTGACTTTGCTGAGTCATTCCAGTCAGTTATCAAAGTTGGAGGGATCCCCAGATTTGCAGCCGAGTTGGACACAACACCCACCCATGGCTAGCATGTGGGCGAGGGCAGTCTTACAGGGCCTGTAGGGTATGTCCTGTGTCCAGGCAGTTAGTGGCAGAGTTGAGCTGAGCCCTGGTGCCTGGGAAAGGCACTCAGAGTGGGGACATTCGGCCTTCTTACTCCACGCCCTGGTTCTCCATCTGGACCCTCCTGTCTCATTCTTCACAGACACTCTTTGGAACCTGCCCTAAAATCAGGATTCTTTGAAGGTTTCTAACTTCCAGTGTTAAGGATCCAAGGACTCATCTCAGTGATGAGTGAACACAGGATCAAAGCTTCATTTCCAAGATCAAAGGAGAGCAGAGCAAGGGAGACACAGTGCTATTGTCAGTGTGATAAAAGACATTAATAATAGATCTTGAGACTGCAGCCAGGAGGCGGCGGAAGCACCGCGTGGGGAGCTCACGCTTCCACTCAAGCCTGCGAGGTTTTCCAGTAGTTATTCCTGAAATTTGTTAATTAAATGTAATTAGTTCTATCAATCCAGAGGAGGCCATGCCTCACAAATCTCAGCGTTAGCCTAAGGGCTAGAAAGCTACAGTTGTAATTATGGACCTCGCCCCATGGGGAGAGGGATCTCAGGCTCTCTGAACAAGCAGTTGGAAGGCACCTGCAGGACGCTGGGACGGAAGGTGACCACAGAGCCAGGTGACTGCTGGCGCCACCCACTGCAGCCAGCCACTTAGCCGCCTTTGAAAAAGATCCAAGCCAAGAAAAACATTGACTCTGGTGACACAGCAGAGCTCCTCCAGGCTGCCTGTTAATTATCAGGTTGTCCATCAACACCCCCGATGGAAGATCCAGAATGAACAATCGCAGCGCCAGGCAGGTCACATGCGGGGCCTGAGCCCAGCATGAACGCTCATTTTACATTGTAAATTATTATCCATGTCATTGATTTTATAGACTGTTAAATACTCAATTAGTCTAAATAACACTCATCCCACTGTATTCCAAGTCACTTATTAATGACCAACCTTCAACAATATTAATTAAAACCAATATAGGGCTTGGGGCCTTCAGTCAACTGGAACCTGCCCCACTCATAAAATAAACAGAAAGGTTTCTCCCCACCGTGGCAGGCCGTGTGTGATGCAGTTTCTATTGGAACATGAAAACCTAAGTTTCCAGGATTTCTTTAAACCTATCAATTGTAAAAAGTCATATATCTGCAGAATACAGAACATCAGTTTCAACTGATGTTGATCAGTTTCAACAGTTTATGGTATTAATCGCTTAATCAAAATATTAATAATAATATGGTCACAGGAGCCCCAAATCAATAACCATTTGAACCTCGTTGTTTCTGAATAAAATAAAAATACCCAGGCCATAATCTTTTTCAAAACTATTTTTAATTTTAAATTAATCTTCAGTTGAAAAACAAAAAACAAAACAAGGTTTAAAAAATACTTTTTAAAAAAAGTTTTCCTGCTGACATAATAGTTTGTTTTACAGAAAAAAATTTCATTTCTTAGATAAAATAATAATGAATACATTTTGTTCCTATTATGCCAACATATTGGAGAAAAGTAAATAAATCAGTTTTGTGGGTTACCCATTGCACAAAGCAGAGCCCTGCTGGCCAGGGAGGCAACTCCTGATAATGGGAACAGCCGCTTTTCCAAACTCTAAACCAGAGGGGCCCAGGCATGGCCAGGTGCAGGCATCCGGGCAGAGCCAGCCGAGCACCGCTGAGAAGGCCCCTCCTGGGCAGCTGCAGCTCTGAGAGCCACCACAGAACCAGGCAGCAGGGCCTGGGAGCAACCCACACCCCAGAGACACTCGCCTGGGTCCCCTGGAAGGAAAGCCTTGTTTTCCCCCAACTGGGTGGCCTGGGAGTGAGAAATGCACTCATTCAGCACTCAGCCCCCCTGCCTAATGTAATTCCTTCCCTTCCCCTTGGGGTCATCACCCAAAAAAGGTCCCCCAGCCAGAAGGTCTTACAAGGCTCCTATCCTGGAGTGCCGTTATTTCAATGACTGGCTTCAATCTCCAGCTGAAGATCCCACTGAGTTTCCTCTGCCTGGGATGAGCCACCATGTAGGGACACAGGCAATGCTGAGAAATGGCAGAGAAATGAGGTTTTGGTGACCTCTGCCATCAGTGCCACCCCTGCAGGCTCACTGCCCCCCACCCCCCACCGGGCTGCCCTGAGGAGGACCAGGCCACAGGGTTGGGGGGTGTGCACAGAACAACACAGCACAGCTGGGGACCTTCCACTGCCTAGAAAAAGCCCACAGCCCACAAATGACAGCCCTGAACTGAGCAAAGCAGCAGGGGTCCCAGCCAAGGGGCACCCCGCCCACCCACTTTCCTAACACAAGTCGCACCCACAGGCCCCCACGTCTGGGCTTTTCACAGCAGACCCAGCCCCATGGCTCATCTCTGCACACGTCTCTGTGTCCCAGCTGGCAAGACACACAGGCACACGTACACATAAGCCCCTGAGCAGACGCTCTCGCCCAATCTCAGCAGGTCCCAAAGGGGCCGCATCCCCAAACTTCTAGACATCACAAAGGCACTGGACGAGCTGGAACAGATCCACCTGGGGCTGGGGCTCTGAGGGGTCCGAGACCCATACCCTGAAGGCCTTTTTTTCTTTCTTATTTTTTTTTTTTGTAGAGACAGAGTCTCACTTTATCGCCCTCGGTAGAGTGCCGTGGCGTCACACAGCTCACAGCAACCTCCAACTCCTGGGCTTAGGCGATTCTCTTGCCTCAGCCTCTTGAGTAGCTGGGACTACAGGCACCCGCCACAACACCCGGCTATTTTTTTTGTTGCAGTTCAGCCGGGGTCGGGTTTGAACCCGCCACCCTTGGTATATGGGGCCCGGCACCCTACTCGCTGAGCCATAGGCGCCGCCCAAGAGTCTTTATAGTTCGACCTGGTGAACCTCACACAGTTCACACCCAATGTGCCTCAGGCACACAGCCAAAGAATATGCCTACACTTTCCTAAAATGAGTATTCAGAAGTCTCCTACTGTCTTCTTTTCCAAACAGACAAACCAAGAGGCACTAGACTAATTTTTAAAAGACAATTTATGTAGTGGCTTGATGTATTTTGTATTCTTTGCTTTTCACAACAAATTTAGAAAGAGTTTATTATCCCCATTTTCCAAATAAGTGAAGTTATCTGGAAGGTTGGGGAACTTGCCCAAAGTGACACAACTAAAAAAATGGCAGGTCTGAGTCTTGAACCAAGTTTCTCTAACTCCAAGCTGGTGTTCTTTCCATCACACTTTATCCCACATTGGGTCATTTTGTGTGTTTGTGTGTGTTAAGATATACATAATGATGTTTACTATTTTGACCATTTCACTTTTTTTTTCATTTTATTTTTTTGACAGTCTCACTTTGTTACCCTGGTAGAATGCCGTGACCTCATAGCTCACAGCAACCTCAAACTCTTGGGCTCAAGTGATCCTCTTGCCTCAGCCTCCCAAGTAACTGGAACTACAGGTGCCTGCCACAAATGCCTGGCTATTTTTTAGAAACGGGATCTCACCTCTTGTTCAGGTTGGTCTTGAACTCCTGAGCTCAAGCAATCTACCTACCTTGGCCTCCCAGAGTGCTAGGATTACAAGTGTAAGCCATCATGCCCAGCCATATTTTAACCATTTTATATGTATAATTCAGTGTCATTTATTATATTCACAATGTTGTATTGGCCATCATGACTATCTATTTCTAAAACTTTTTTATCATCTCAAACAGAAACTAAACTCTATACTCATTAAGTAATAACTCCTCATTCTGCCATCCCTGGCAATCTCTATCCTGTTTTCTGTCTCTATGAATTTGACTATTCTAGGTACCTTATATAAGTGGAATCATACACTATTTGTCCTTTTGTGTCTGCCTTACTTTACTTACTATAGCTTCTTCAAGGTTCATCCATGTTGTAGCATGTATCAAAACTTTATTTATTTATTTATTTATTTATTTATTTATTTATTTATTTATTTATTTATTTTGATACAGAGTCTGACTATGTTCCCCTGGGTAGAGTGCCATGGCATCACAGCTCACAGCAACCTCAACTGTTGGGCTTACGTGATTCTCTTACCTCATCCTCCCGAGCAGCTGGGACTATAGTTGCCCGCCGCAACGCCTGGCTAGTTTTTGGTTAAGGTTGTCATTGTTGTTTGGCAAGCCAGGCTGGGTTTGAACCCACCAGCTCTGGTGTATGTGGCTGGTGCCCTCACCGCTGAGCTGTAGGTGCTAAGCAGAAACTTCATTTCTTTCTATGGTCTGATAGGGTATTTGGGTTGCCTTAAAGGACAGAGATTCATTCATGCCCTTAGACTTTAGAACTAATGAGGGGTTATTGTAAGCAACCTTCTAGAATTAAGGAAGACAGACATCTGAGCTACAAGCTGAATTTCAGGAACAGCCATGTGGCTGGATTTATTGGGAATTAAATAAGTCCAATCAGGACAGTTCTGGGGACCAAGGTATCACATTGCTCTCTTACTGGAGGGAAGTTGTTGTTTTCAGATACTTGACCATTATATCAACCTAGTGATATTCTACATAATGGTGTTCTCCTGTGTGGTCTGGCACTACCAACTCAACTACTTCATACGCTATGAAAAGAAACACTCAGGCTTTTGCTAACTCTGTATTTCTACCGTTTTAATAATATGCTATCTTTTCTCCCTTTGTGACTTTTCACCTCCTGCTTCCAGTGCCAGTTAACAAACTTTCTGCCTTTCTTTTTTATTTATTGATTTATTGTTTTGAGACAGTCTTACTATGTCATCTTTGGTAGAGTGCTATGGCATCACAGCTCACAGCAACCTCAAACTCTTGAGCTTAAGTGATTCTCTTGCCTCAGCTTCCCAAGTAGCTGGGACTACACGTGCCCGCCACAATGCCTGGCTATTTTTTGTTGTTTTTTTGTTTTGTTTTTTTTTTGAGACAGAGCCTCAAGCTGTCACCCTGGATAAAGTGCTGTGGCATCACAGCTCACAGCAATCTCCAATTCCTGGGCTCAAGCAAGTCTCTTGCCTCCGCCTCCCAAGTAGCTGGGACTACAGGCGCCTGCCACAACGCCCAGCCATTTTTTGGTTGCAGCCATCATTGTTGATTGTCGGGTCTGGGCTGGATTCGAACCCGCCAGCTCAGGTGTACATGGCTGGCGCCTTAGCCCATTGAGCCATAGGCGCCGAGCCTATTTTTTGTTGTTGTTGTAGTTGTCATTGTTGTTTTTAAACAGGCCTGGGCCAGGTTTGAACCCACCAGCCCTGGTGTATGTGGCCAGCTCCCTAAACACTGAGCTATAGGTGCCGAGCCAAGTTAACAAACTTTCCCAACATTTCTAATTCTATTTTCTGATTGAGTTGGTTAATCTCCAATGATCTCTTACCATGCATATCACAAGTTCTAGTTGCTTATCTAGAACTTAGCTGCCCCTGAGATGAATATCTTCTCTTCCTCTGATCAGATATAGGCAGGGCAATAAAGTCATATCCTATTGAACGTTGCTCCTAATGGTAATAAAAACCTGCCTCTCCTGGGAGGAGGTTGGGTTCCTGGCAGGCAGATGTGCAGAGATCATTGACTTCATCCCTCAGCATCAGCTTGGCTCTCCTGTGCTCTGCCACCGGGTTGTTTCTTTTTTCTTTTTTTTTTAAATGACACCTATTTATTTATTTATTTATTTATTTTTGAAACAGTCTCACTATGTCCCCCTTGGTAGAGTGCCATGGCATCACAGCTCACAGCAACTTCAACTCCTGGGCTTAAGCGATTCTTTTGCCTCAGCCTCCCAGTACCTGGGACTACAGGCGCCCACCACGACGCTCAGCTATTTTTTGTTACAGTTGTCATTGTTGTTTAGCTGGCCCAGGCCGGGTTATAACTCGCCAGCCTCGCTGTACATGGCTGGTGCCATAACCACTGTGCTATGGGCACTGAGCCTACCAGGTTGTTTCATGCATTTAACCCTATAATATCTGCTCTGTGACTTCACAAATCATGGAGCAGAGGTGAATACGTCTGGGTTGATGTGTATTATGCAGGTATTTTTGCTCCTATTTTTAGATTTTACAAATAATTGCCATATGTTGATATGTAGTTCCGAGTTGTTTGAAATATCCTCAGCTTATGTCAAGTTGCCTACTTATAGCTTCTAAACAGGGTTGTTTCTCTAAAACTTAAAATATGTTGTTAATTTTCTTGCCAAGTCTGCATTAACAGGAAGACATTCAGAACACAGGGCACGCTGAGGTATTAGCACATCCACAGGATAGGTCCCTCTTCCAATAAGCTGTGGGAAGAATGACTGGTTTGTGGGAATCAGGCCATTCTTAGTTCTGTGACTGTGACAGAGAATGTGGTGCCCACTCCCTCCTGCTACATTTCTTAGCTTCCCTTGTAGTTACATTGGAGCATGTGACTAATTCTGGCCCGGCTATGGGAGGAAGTGATACATGTTATCTACACTTTCTTCCTGGAAGGTATAATTCCAGTTGGCAGAACCCACAAGCTAGAAGCAGACTGGAACCCCAAGTCATCACTTGAAGGGATGCTGTCCTGGGTAGCTTCCTGATCTTTCAAGAGTGGGAGACATCATCTCTAAAAATAGCCAGGCATGTAGTCACAGCTACTTGGGAGGCTGAGGCAAGAGAATTGCTTAAGCCCAAGAGTTTGAGGTTGCTGTGAGCTGCAAGGCCACGTCACTCTACCGAAGGCGACAAAGTGAGATTCTGTCTCCAAAAAAAAAAAAAAAAATTAATTCATTAAAAAAAAAAAGAGTGGGAAATGCACTTCTTTATTTTATTTTTATTTATTTATTTTCAGACAGAGCCTCAAGCTGTCACCATGGATAGAGTGCCGTGGCATCACAGCTAACAGCAACCTCCAATTCCTGGGCTCAAGTGAGTCTCTTGCCTCTGCCTCCCAAGTAGCTGGGACTACAGGTGCCCGCCACAACGCCCGGCCATTTTTTGGTTGCAGCCGTCAACTATTGTTTGGCGGGCCAGGGCTGGATTTGAATTGGCCAGCTCAGGTGTACATGGCTGGTGCCTTAGCCCATTGAGCCACAGGCGCTGAGCCAGAAATAAACTTCTGTGGCTTAAGCCCTGAAGATCTTGTTGTTTTATGGTTAACAGCAGCATAGCTTAGAGTTACTCTGACTAGTATGGTCACTAATCAGTAAGTAATGTGACCTTGGACAAGTAACACATGAGCCCATGCTGGTAAAGATTGAATATGTAAACTGGGAAGAAGGAACAAATCTCCTTTACAGAAGAATTCCAATTAAGATATGTAAAAGGAATGAGGGAGGGCAGCACCTATGGCTCAACAAGTAGGGCGCCGGCCCATATACCGAAGGTGGTGGGTTCAAACTTGGCCTCTGCTGAACTACAAAAAACAAAAAAATAGCCAGGCATCGTGGCGGGCGCCTGTAGTCCCAGCTACTCGGGAGACTGAGGCAGGAGAGTCGCATAAGCCCTGGAGTTGGAGGTTGCCGTGAGCTGTGTGACGCCGTGGCACTCTACTGAAGGCAATAAAGTGAGACTCTGTCTCTACAAAAAAAAAAAAGGAATGAGGGAAGCAGAAAAATCACCATTAGAACATCCCAGCAAAAATGCTGCAAATAGGGCGGCGCCTATGGCTCAAAGGAGTAGGGCACCAGCCCCATATGCTGGAGGTGGCGGGTTCAAACCCAGCCCCAGCCAAAAAAACACTGTAAAAAATAATCCCTGCAGGCTCGGCGCCTGTGGCTCAACGGGCTAAGGCACCAGCCGTGTACACCTGAGCTGGTCCAGCCCAGGCCCACCAAACAACAATGACAGCTGCAACCAAAAAAATGGCTGGGTGTTTTGGCAGGCGCCTGTAGTCCTAGCTACTTGGGAGGCAAAGGCAGGAGACTCGCTTGAGCCCAGGAATTGGAGGTTGCTGTGAGCTGTGATGCTACAGCACTCTATCCAGGGTGACAGCTTGAGGCTCTGTCTCAAAAAATAATAACAATAATAATTGTTGCAGATAAAGTGTAAAGATGAAGATAATATTAGTGAGAAAAACCTTGCGGAGAAAAGCGATATTTGTATAACCTCAAAGTAGAGAAACACAGATATTATTAATTATCTTATTTTGAACATATGTCCAAAAATCTTTTATATTCCCTCCAGTAGTCCCAGCTACTCAGGAGGCTGAGGCAAGAGAATTGCCTAAGCCTAGGAGTTGGAGGTTGCTGTGAGCTGTGATGCCATAGCACTCTACCAAGGGTGACAAAGTGAGACTCTGTCTCTACAAAAAAAAAAAAAAGGTGGGCAGCACCTGTGGCTCATTGAGCAGGGTGCCGGCCCCATGTGCCAAAGGTGGCAGGTTCAAACCCAGCCCCGGCCGAACTGCAAAACAGAAAAATGGCTGGGCGTTGTGGCGGGCGCCTGTAGTCCCAGCTACTAGGGAGGCTGAGGCTACAGAATCGCCTAGGCCCCAGAGTTGGAGGTTGCTGTGAGCTGTGTGACGCCACGGCACTCTACCAAGGGTGATGAAGTGAGACTCTGTCTCTACCAAAAAAAAAAAAAAGGAAAAAATCATAACATTGCAGTGAAGAAACCTTGTAGATACTACTTTAACCAAGTGATCAAGGTTAACATAACTAGTAATAATTCAGATTGAAGTGATGTAAGTGGAAATGGCAGAGTAAGGAACTCTACCATTCCATCCTCCATAAAAGCAATAAAAAAAAGGTGGAAAACCATCAGAATCAACTATTCAGAACACTGGACACTTAAAGCCTGCAGAAACCTGAGGAATGTTTCATGAAAAATCAGCTTAAGCTCAGTAAAAACAATAAACAAAAGTGTTTTTAATTTATTCTTGTCCCATCCCCAGGTTGGCAGTAGCCTTGAAGAAAATAGTTACATTCCCATTGTTGATACCAGTACAAGAGAGAGAAGAACTGACAAGAATTGCTTTTTTTGGCTTGCCTTACGGCTCTCTAGAGAACTTACTCAAAAAGTTTTCCTTTATCTTTACCTTGGAACTCTCCAGTGCTGGGGATGGCTATCCAAGGAGCATTTGTTGAAGAAATTTAGAGGCAAATGTTACAGTTTTTGATGCCTAGAGCATTGGATAACAGTTGGCACAAACATTAGACTAAAGCTTGGGAGAGAAGACTGGGGAATGAGATGGTTTGAAAAACTCTGACATATTCCTGGGAAACTAGAATGCCATGTGCATGCCCAGAGCTATGCACATGTTCAAGAAAGACCTGTGAAGGCTTTAAGCTCTCACTTCTGGCCACCCTTCAGGCTCTGTAAAAGTACAGAATGAAGGCTAAGGCAAAGTTGTAAACCACGAGGGTTGAAGGCACGTGTTCAAATACACATAGCCTATCTGCGAAGACTAGGAGGGTATTTTTTAGTTCCAAGCACTTAAGGAAATCTGTGTGCAAACACTAGCTGACCTCTAAACTAATATAACAGATATTTTAGTGGTCATATGCAACAGAGAATACTGACTTTACAAAATTAGTTCAGTAAAGTTACTAAACAACAAAAACTACAGCAATCAGCAACAGTGAACTCTAGGGAAGAAGAAGAATCTGATTTTCAGAGCTGCCACATTGTAATACTCAAAATGCCCAGTTTTCAACAAAAATTACAAGACATGCAAAGAAACATCAAGGTATGGCTTATACACAGGGGAAACAACAATAATCAATAGACACTGTCCCTGAGGAAGCCCAGATGCTGAACTTATGGCACGAAGATTTTAAATCACCTATTTAAATTATGTTCAGAGAACTAAAGTAAATCATGTTCAAAGAACTAATGGAAACCATGAGAATGATGCCTCACCAAATAAGAGAGCAGAAGAGACCTTCTAGAGTCCAGAGGAGAAGAGAGAAAAAGCAGAGAGAATATTTGAAGACTATTTAAAGAAATAATGGCTGAAAAGATCCAAATTTAATTAAAAATAGGAATCTAGGCTCAGTGCCCTTAGCACAGTGGTTATGGCGCCGGCCACTTGCACCAAGGCTGGCGGGTTCGAACCTAGCCCCGGTGAGCTAAAACGACAATGACAACTGCAACAAAAATATACCTAGGCATTGTGGCGGGCGCCTGTAGTCCCAGCTACTTGGGAGGCTGAGGCAAGAGAATCACTTAAGACCAAGAGTTTGAGGTTGCTGTGAGCTGTGATGCCACAGCACTCTTCCAAGGGTAAGATAATGAGATTCTGTCTCAAAAAAAATAATAGGGCGGTGCCTGTGCCTCAAGGAGTAGGGTGCCAGCCCCATATACCGGAGGTGGCGGGTTCAAACCCAGCCCTGGCCAAAAACTGCAAAAAATAAATAAATAAAAATAATACACATTTTAAAAATAATAATAAATAAAAATATGAATCTACACCTCTAAATAGCTGAACAAAGTTGAAGTAAGATAAGCTCAAAGAAATTTATACCTAGACACTGTAGAGTCAAACTGTTATAAAACAAAGACAGAGAATTTTGAAAACAGCGAGCTAGAAGGGATTCATCATGCACAATGGATTCTCAAATAAGATTAATATATGATCTTTTATCAGAAACCACAGAGGCTAATAGGCAGTGGGATGACATTCAGAGTGCTAAAAGAAAACAGCATTCTGTCAACTAATAAGTCTATAACCAGCAAAACTATTCTTCAAAAATGAAGAAGGAAAAAAGCTAAGACATTCCTGGATAAATAAAAACCAAGAGTTCAGCACTAGACTTCCCTTATAAGAAATACTATAGGGAATTCTCTAGACCAAAATGACACTAAACAGTAATTTGAATTTCCATGAAGAAATAAAGAATACCATTAAACATACTCAGTAGGTAAATATAAAAGGCAGTATAAATGTATTTTGTTTATGAGTCTTTATCCCTATTCCGTTTAAAAGATAAATACATGTATATAATGCAATAATTATAAATCTACATTGATGGGCACACAATGTGTTAAGATGTAGTACGGGCTCGGCGCTAGTAGCTCAGAGAGTAGCACTCTGGCCACATGCACTGGGGCTGGTAGGTTTGAACCTGGCCCGGGCCTGCTAAATGACAACAACAACAACAAAATAGGCAGGCATTGTGGTGGGGCCTGTAGTCCCAGCTGCTTGGGAGGCTGAGGGAAGAGAATCGCTTATGCCCAAGAGTTTGAGGTTGCTGTGAGCTGTGACGCTATGGCCCTCTGTCTCAAAAATAAATAAATAAATAAATAAGATGTAGTATGTATGACAATAAAGAAGGAAAGAGAGCTAGCACTCTGGGAGGTTGAGGCAGGTGGATCACTTGAGCTGAAGAGTTTAAGACCCAGCCTGAGGGCTCAGGGCCTGTAACTCAAAAGCTAGGGTGCCAGCCACATACACTGGAGCTGGCAGTTTCGAATCCAGCCTGGACCTGCCAAACAACAATGAGAACTACAACCAAAAAATAGCCGCGCATTGTGGCAGGCACCTGTAGTCCCAGCTGCTTGGGAGGCTGAGGCAAGAGAATCACTTAAGCCCAAGAGTTAGAGGTTGCTGTGAGCTGTGACGCCACGGTACTCTACCCAGGGTGACATAGTAAGACTCTATCTAAAAAACAAACAAAAACACCCAGCCTGAGCAAGAATAAGACCCTGTATCTACTAAAAACAGAAAAACTCGCCAGGCATCATGGTGGGCCCTAGAGTAGTCCCAGCTATTTGGGAGTACTGAGAGGCAAGAGGATCACTTGAGCCCAAGAGTTTGAGGCTGCTGTGAGATATGATGACGGCTTGGCACTCTACCCAGGGTAACAGATTGAGACTCTGTCACAAAAGAAAAAGAGAGAGAGGCTTGGAGCCTGTGGCCCAAGTGGCTAAAGCACCAACGACATACACCTGAGCTGGCGGGTTCAAATCCAGCCTGGCCTGGATGACAGCTGCAATGACGGCTGCAACCAAAAAATAGCTGGGCGTTGTGGCAGGTGCCTGTAGTACCAGCTACTTGGGATGCGGAGGCAGAAGAATCACTTGAGCCTAGGAGTTGGAGGTTGCTATGAGCCGTGATGCCATAGAACTCTACCCAGAGCTTGAGGCTCTGTCTCAAAAAAAAAAAAAAGAAAAGAAAAAGAGAGAGAACAGAACTACATAGGAACAAAATTTTTGTATAATGTTGAAATTAAGTTGGCATTAATATGAAGTACAGTATTATTAAATAGAATAACAGAATATAGTTTTCTTAAGTGCACATGGAACATTCTTTTGGATAGACCCTATGTTATACCACAAAGTAAGTCTCAATAAATTTTAAAAGACTGAAATAATACCAAGTATTTTAAATTTAATGAAATAAGTTTAAAGACTTATAAATTGAAAACTACAAACACTACTGAAAGAAATTAAAGATCTAGCTAGGTATGGTGGTGGATGCCTGTAGTCCCAGCTACTCAGGAGGCTGAGGCAGGAGGATCACTAGAGCATGGAGGATCACTTTGAGTCCAGAAACTTGAGGTTGCAGCAAACTATAATTGTGCCACTGCATGCCAGTCCGAGTGACAAAGTGAGACCCTGTCTCTTAAAAAAAATTAAAGAAGGCTCGGCGCCTGTGGCTCAACGGGCTAAGGCGCCAGCCACGTACACCTGAGCTGGTGGGTTCAAATCCAGTCCGGGCCTGCCAAACAACAATGACGGCTGCAACCAAAAAATGGCTGGGCATTGTGGCGGACGCCTGCAGTCCCAGCTACTTGGGAGGCAGAGGCAAGAGACTCGCTTGAGCCCAGGAATTGGAGGTTGCTATGAGCTGTGATGCCACAGCACTCTATCCAGGGTGACAGCTTGAGGCTCTGTCTCA
>CAUYRH010174505.1:0-29395 GCA_963574655.1 Perodicticus potto
TTAGTGTCTTAGTCATCATGATGTTGGGTATACATTACAACTTAGATATGTAGAGTCAATTCCCACAGCAAAGATTCTAACAGAAACAATTTCGTGTAACACTGATATAGTGCATGGATGCACTGTCATAACAAACATGACAAACAAACTCCACAATCTCTCTGCCTTGAGTAAAGGTTACATTCCAAAGGAGGTGGTGCTGCTGATGGTGGTAATGGTGATGATGGTGGTGATGGTGGTAATGGTGGTGATGGTGATGATTGGGATGGTGATGATGGTGGTGATGATGGTGGTGATGGTGATGGTGATGGTGATAATGGTGGTGATGCTGATGATGGTGATGATGGTGGTGATGATGATGATGGTGATGGTGGTGATGATGATGGTGATGATGGTGATGAAGGTGGTGGTGGTGATGATGGTGACGAAGGTGGTGGTGGTGATGGTAGTGATGGGGATGATGATGATGATGGTGGTGGTGGTGATGGGAATGATGGTAATGATGGTGATGGTGGTGGTGGTGGTGATGATGGTAATGATGATGATGGTGGTGGTGATGGGGACGGTGGTGATGATGGTGGTGATGGTGATGGGGACGGTGGTGGTATTGGTGGTGATGATGGTGGTGGTGGTGGTGATGGTGATAACAGTAATCCTCTGGCAGTTACATGTAGACTATCACAGACAGTGTTTTCACTTTCTCAGCAGACTGTCCAAAGTTGCACATTTAAATTAATAAGACACAGACACAGACATATAAATTGAACATAGCCCTTTCCACATCCAGCTAGTGCCAAATATTCTGTATGCACTCATAGTATCTGATTTAAAAATACTATTTTTATTGGAGACAGGGTCTTTCTCTGTTACTCAGGCTGTGTTATAGTGGTATGATTATAACTTACTGAAGCCTCAAACTCCTGGGTTCAAGCAATCTTCCTGCCTCAGCTTCCCAAGTACGTAGGACTACAGGCACATGCCACCATGGCTAGCTGACCTAAAGCAAAATTATTTTTTAGAGATCGATCTAACGATCTTGCTCAGGGCGGTCTCAAACTCCTGGCCTTAAGTGATCCTCCCACCTTGGCCTCCCAAAGTGGTAGAATAATAGATGTGAGTCACCGTGCCTGGCCAGAAATATTAGCCTTCCTTTATTAAATATTAAATCTTCTCTTTTACCTTAAAACCTATATTAGTTACTGTCTATTTGCTCACCTAGATATTTTCTCTGCCCTTCTTTCCCTTGCCTTATGCCTTGGGATGTCATCCTCTGTGAACTGTATCACCTGTGCTCCCTTCATTTGTCCAAAGGGAGCTACACCAGCAGGAGATGGAGAATAGAACAGAGTCAGGCCATTTCTCCTCTGCCCAGTGCTGTATTTCTGACATTAGTTGTGTCCCTTCCAGGACAAGTTATGCTGGGCAATGTTTCCTACTGGTTTCTAGAAACACTGTTTCCTACTCTCAACATTTAGTACTATGGAAATAATGATTTCTCACTGGTACAAGCTTCTCAGTGCCCCATATTCCCTATTCCATCAGTGCTTCCCACATCTTGGATAATAGTTCTTTCTTTAAAGTTTCAACTTGAACCCACCTATGATTTTTTTTGTTTGTTTAGGAACCTGACTGATACGATAGTTTTGTAAAACTAGCATGGTAATTTGCCTTCTCCAAGGCATTTCTGCCAATAATTTTCTGCTTCTCTTAAGGGTTCTCAGCATGAAGTGTGGCCTTAAGACCTCAGCTATATTTCAACCTAGGCTGAAAGTTTGGATTTTTAATTATGTACTTTCATTAGGTGCTAATGGCTCTCAAATTTATGACTCTACCCCAGAATCGTCTTCTAAGTTTCATAACTATATGTTCAACTCCCCTGATTTCTCTCCTCTGGTATTCCACAGATACTTAGAATTCCCAATTCCAATTTATCTCCTTCTATGTTCTTTGAACAACTTTCTTGATCTGCTTCCTGTCTGTGTAAAGTTAAGGGCCTAGCAACTTCTTTACAATCTAAATCATCATTGTCGCTGTTGGTCCTAGGTGACAGTACTTTTGTGTATACAATTCCCTTAAGAATGTTGAGCCTTTCTATATATCAGATTAAAGTTCATTTCATGCTTCAGAAGTCAAACACACAATTAGTTTCAAGACAAGCTTCCCTTTCTTGGGCTTACTTACTGTTAGCGTGGGATTAGGCTTCCATGGGACTACACTTTTAAGCTTGTAAGAAACCAAGCCTCGGTAGTACCAACTCAATTCCCTACAACCTGCCAAGTGTCTTACAGACATTTCTTTGATTTGATATGTATCCTTAGGCCATTTGTTAATTTGAGAATATTTATTTGCTTGAGAAGCTGGAAAAAAGAGAGTTTATTTTCCAGACTGGCAAATTCTAGAGCCTCTATGATTCCTTAAATTCTACTTGCAAATTGGCCAGGTTTTTTCTGAGTTTTTTTTTTTTTTTCTTGAAGTGCCTTATTAGACACAGCTGACACTCTGAATTTTCTCGAAAATCTCTTTGCTCAAACCAAAAGCCCATGAAGTTACATACAGATTAGTTTTCAAGTTCCTGCAGGTGATACTTTTACCATTACATGACATTGGTCACTATTTTTTCAGTTTCTATAGCAGTTTCTTCACCATTTTTCTTGTCTCTTGCAATAGTTTTCTTACTCTTTTTATGTCCTCCACTAACAGTAACCTTTTCTTCTGCTACATGGACTTAGAATCAATGGCAGGGGTGTCCAACCTTTTTTCCCCCTTCTGTTACACATTGGAAGAATAAGAGTTGTTTGGGTCCACACATTAAATACACAAACACTAAGAAAAGCTCTTCATTTAAAAAGAAAAGTCTTTGCATACTTTTTGTGATATTCAGTGCCACAGAGAAGCATTAGTCTTCACAAAATCAGCATGCAGCCTGTGGCAGGTAGGGTGGACACCCCATTAGAGTATGTTATGGCCCCATCCCAATTTTATAAACTGTATAGTGTAGTAGTTGCTTTTCACTTGTTTGCATCCCTTACTGGACAAGCTCTATAAGGATGGCAAGGGTATTTCCAGTGCCTGGATGTTAGTAGGTATTCAATAAATATTACTTGAGGTCTCTCTTAATGATAAAGGAGTATATAGTTGGGGAAGTGTTTAATCTTGGCACACTAATATTCTCATTCAAATGTATAATATTTTACAACTTGTAGTTTATCTCACATGCTTAGCAGATATAGCGTTATCTAGCCTGGAAGCACGCATTAAGTAAATGTTCATTTTATGTTTCCTTTTGGCCCTCAAATAGGTATTATGAAAACAGAGTTTTCAGACCAACTGAAGCCTTAAATTTCAACCAAACATACTTCTGAATTATGCAGTAAGACAAAAATGGGTATTGGTGAAATTATTCCAGCCTATGGTGGGAGAAAAGTCTACTTCCTCTGCAGAAATTTTTAATGTCTGAAATCAACTGATTCTGTTCTTTGACATTCAACAGAACTCTCAATTAATTCACTGGCCAGCCATTTATTAATCCCCCTCTGTGTAGCCCATCATTGTGCATCCGATTAGCAATCAGTTGCTCTCATGAGTGTTCCACTCATTCCCTGCAATGTCATTATCTTTGCCTAGTTATTGGTATACTCATCTAAAAAGCAATGGCACTTTTAGAATTCTTGCCATCCATGTATCTGTCAGGAGCATTGGAAGTAGTATCTGTTTGAGGTATTGGATGAATTAAACAAATACGTTTATTCATTTAATTAAGATGTCAAAACAAGATGTCTTAATGCTAAAAGACGAGGTTAGTTAATTTCTCTGAATATTCCATGTTTGGAAAAAAAATCTGTGTTGTCTCTTTTTTATGTCCAAGAACCATAATGACATACTGGGAAAAATATGTAAAGCATAAGCTAAAAAAAAGGCTACTATATAAAAGGAGATTCTATAATTTGATCACGGTTTTTAAAATAGGCAGAAGATCAGAGCATCGAATCTTTCAAGGAGAAATTCAATAAACATGAACAGAGTATTAGTTATTTGCTATTCTTTTCTATTGTCCTATTCTCTATTTTCCTGCTTTTGAAGTTAACTTTTCTTTTCTTTCCTTTTATATTTAAATATAGTAAGCACAGTCCTTATTTTTTTAAATTGACAGATAAAACTATAATATATTTATTGTGCACAATGTTTTCAAATATACATATACATTGTGAAATGGCTAAATCAAGCTAATTGGCATATGCATTATCTCACATAATTGTCATTTTTGTAGTGAAAACGCTTAAAATTTACTCCCAGCATTTTTCAAGATTACAATATATTGCTATTAATTGTGGTTACTGTGTTGTATAGTAAATCTCTTGAATTTATTTCTCCTATGTAACTAAAATTTTGTAATTGTTCACTAACATCTCCCCAACCTCTCTCCCACTATCCTCCCCAACCCCTGGTAACTATCATTATGCTCCCTATTTCTATAAGATCAACTTTTTTTTTTTGATTGCTTCCTTTCTTAATATTCTTTTGAGTTTCTCCAGGCCATTTAAAATGATATTTTTTGAGTTGAACTCTTAGATTATTTATTTTGTTCTTTTTTTTCTCTTGACAAATGTACTTTCATCAATATGTTTACCAGTATTCACAAGGGCTGACATAAATTGCTTCTGTCGTCATTTAATTTTATGTATTTTAACATATCTCTTATAACTTCCTTTTTAATCAAGGATTATTCAATACCATGTGCTTTACTTTCCAGATATATGGATTTTTAAAACTATGATTTTGATTTCAAAGTTACCTTGAATAATAATCAAAAGTCATGGTCTTCATGATACGTTTTTTTTTTTTTTTTTAGACAGAGTTTCACTTTGTCACCCTCGGTGGAGTGCCCTGGTGTCATAGATCACAGCAACCTCAAACTCTTGGGCTCAAGCAATTCTCTTGCTTCAGCCTCCAGAATGGCTGGGATTACAGGCACCTGTCACAACCCCTGGTTATTTTTAGAGACAGGTGTCTTGATCAGGCTCAGGCTGATCTTGAACTCCTGAGCTCAAGCAATCCACCCACCTCGGCCTCCCGGAGTGCTAGGATTACAGGTGTAAGCCACTGCACCCAGCCTAGTAGAAATTTTTTAGAATTTATGAGTTTCCTGAGTGATGTGTAGTATATAGTCATTTTTTGTGACATTTTCATGTACTTATTAAAATTTTGAATTCTCCATTTATTTATTGGAGATATACGCAATAAAAAATACTTACTACCACCACCACCATGACCACCACCTCCACCAATACCACCCCACCACCAAGAAAAAATACCTCATTATACAGAAATGTATGAATTTTATTATATTTAATTTACTTGATTTTATCTTAATAGTATCTGACAACTAAATGCCAACTAATTCCAATTAAAAATGTTGATGCATTTATTTTTCCTGTAATTCTTTTAGTTGTTGCTTTATATATTTGGAGCATTATTACTTGGTATACACACAAACCTTTATGTTTAAATGATAGTATCTTCTTAATTCTTTCACTGGTAAATATTTCCTAATGACCCTCTGTTAGCCTTAAATTAAATTTAATCTGTTAATAGAACCACCATCTTGGCTTTCTTTTCATTCATATATATCTGATATATTTTCTTCTGTTTATTTTTCACTGTTTCTGTGCTCTTTTGTTTTGTGATTTTAAAACAACTATTCCTGCATCTTTAAAACGCTATCTTTTGTTTGGTGAGAGTAACTAATTTATATTTATTGTAGTTAGTTACTTCAGCCATATCATCATTAGTTTTTTTTTAAATTTTTATTAAATCATAATTGTGTACATTGGTGCAATCATGGGGCACAAGGTTTTTTTTTTTTTTGCTACACTTATTTTAGTTTCTTTTCTCTTCTTTTTTCCATTAAATAAATCAAATACTCTTCTGCTGGTTTGAGAGACATATCTTCTATACCTGATTTTCTAGTGTTTGGTTCTTAGTAAGATCATACTTAGTTTGCACTAGAATGTTTATTGCAGCTCAATTCAAAATAGTCAAGATGTGGAATCAACCCAAGTGCCCATCAGTCCCGGGATTGATTAACCACATGTCCACAGGGGATAAAAACATAATTAAAATAAAGTGATGAAGTGGACAGGGGAAAGAGGGAAAGAGGGGGAGGAAGGAGAAGGATCGGCATGCTCTCAACTAACCGGCACAATGTAAGGGGTGGAGGGCTGAACTACCACTTGGACTCTTCCTAATAAATGCAAACAATGTAATCTAATAGCCTGTGCCCTCAGATTAATCTGAAATAAAAAAGATCATACTTAGGTTTGTTTCCTTACTAATTTCTTAAGCCTATCAGCCTCCATGATTTCTCTGACAGTGATAAGTACCTTAGCAGTGCTCACCTTCCTCTGACTGACTCCTGACTCCCCTCATGTTTTCATCTAGAACTTCTCAAACTCTAATGTGCAGCTGAACTGCCCGATGGTCTTGTTAAAAGACAGATTCTGTTTCTCAGTGTTGGGGGGAGGCTGAAATTTTGTATTTTCAACTAGCTCCTTGATCGATGACAATTTTGTTGGTCTAAAAATTAGATTTTGACAAACGAGAATGAATCTGGAATTTTAGATTTGGCTATATTAATAAACATTTATTATTATTATTTTAGTGAGAGGAAGGAGTCATATATTTTCTTACTTATGTTACAGTAAACTATATTAAATTATTAGGCCTTCTTCCTTCCCATAATCTATTTTGGTAGTGCCTTGGCCTCATAGCTCACAGCAACTTCAGACTCTTGGGCTTAAGCGATCCTCTTGCCTCAGCCTCCCAAGTAGCTGGGACTAGAGGTTCTGGCCACAATGCCCAGCTATTTTTAGAGACCGCTTTTAGTCTCACTTTTGCTCAGGTGATCTGGAACTCCTGAGCTCAGAGGATCCACACAGCCTCCGCCTCTCAGAGTGCTGGGATTATAGGCATGAGCCATTGTGCCTGGCCCTATTTTGGTAGTGTTAAAGTAAAAGAAATTCAAAACTAGACTTAAAAAAATTATTATTTTTTAGAGGCAGAGTCTTGCTCTGTTGCCCTGTCTAGGTGCATTGGCACAATCACAGGCCTGGGTTGCTTTGATCCTCCTGCCTCAGCCTCCCAAGCAGCTGGGACTACAGGCGTGCACTACTATGCCTGAATAATTTATTTGAAAAAACTTTTTTTAAAAAATAGAGATGGGGTCTTGCCAGTTAGCCAGCCTGATCTTGAACTCCTCAGCTCAAGTGGTTCTCCCACCTCAGGTCCCCAAAGTGTGGGATTATAGGTGTGAGATACTGTATACAGCCAAATATAGATTTTTATATCTATTTAAAATATAATTAAATGTTAAGTAGGAAAAAAGATATTCTCAAGCATACAAAGCCTCAAAATCTTCATCAAACGAAAACCACCTTTGAAAATACTCTCAGAGGAAGCACTCCAGTAAGAAAAGAAAAAACTATTAAAAATATAAAATGAATTTGCGGAGAGCTATTATAATGAGAAATTTACATACAATTCTTTCAAAATCAAGCAGATTTTGCAGATCAAAATAATTGAATATATAGATGAATTGAATAATGTAATATTTAATTTAAAAAGGTATTGAATCATATATTCTTAACTTAGGAATGAAATAATAGTTTCCCTATATCCATATTATGTACCAGGGTGGGGGTGTGAAGTGAAAAGTCTTAATATAACAAAAGCCAAAGGGACGATAAAGTTCCAAGGAGGAAGTGTCATTTCTGAAAAGTTTCCACTGGATTTGGCAATGTGAAAAACCCAGTGGATTAAAAGGCATTTTGCCAGACTACAGTTATTGATCTATAAATCCGTACATAAGTAACAGTACCCTGGCATATGACACAAGTTTTGTAATCTCAATTCTAGTTGGAAGAAAACTTCCAAAATGAAGCTACACAGTTTCTTGCAAAGACCACTATTCTTGCAAAGACCACAACTGTGATCGAATTGAAGAAGAAGTCGATATAGATAAAGCAGTATCTAAAATAAATGCTTATTTATCTTATAAGCCCTTAATTTGATAAGGAAGAGTCCTTTTCGTCTTTGGTCCTTAATGCCTAAGTAGTGAGAAATGCTAAATAAATATTTGCTGAATGAATGTATGCATAAAATGAGTAAAAGTCTAATGCCAAGTCTTCATGAATATAGTACATTACTATCTCCTGTTTGTAATCAACTAACACATTAATTGAGGAACATTTTGGTAATTCTTTATATTTTTGTTACATAAATTTAAGAATGCATAACCATTATACAAGTTCTAAAACTATAAAATTTCATAGAATAAAAAAGCAAGATATCCCCTTTATCAATTCTTCATTTTTCCAAATTTATGTCACTCTATAGAGGTCACCACTACTAATATAGTTTGTTGTGTACATTTCTGGGTCTTCTATATATATATGGTAGATTGATATAATGCACATATATAGTCTTTTGAAAGGAAAATATAAATGGAATCACATGCATTGTTCTGCAATTTGCTTCTTTTTCACTTGAATATCTTAATTTCTTTTTGTCATTAAATATTAATCTACCTCATTTATTTCTACTTGCCTTAAGAATTTCAAAGATGGATGTACCATAATTTGTTTAGTTATTATTCTGTTGATGATCACTGAAGTTTCTAATTTTTGGTCCTTCTATTAATGGATAAGCTAAAATGTTTCATCGTTGGGCATGATGTTTGTCGTAAGTTTCTAGGAATCACCTTTATTTATCAAGGTAGGAGAGTTTTCTTCTATTTCTAGCTGAACTAGTACTTAACATATTGTGAATAACTATTGAATTTTGCTTAGCAAATGCCACTGTTGACACTTTTGAGATGATTACAGCTTTACCTTTTTCATCTTTTAAATCTTTTAATGGAGTAGTTTATATTAATATATTTCTTAATATTAAAATAAGTAAGTTTCTGTGCACATTTATATATGGGTATATATGTATCTCATATATATGTATTGTATTTAATTTGCAAATTTTATTATAGAATAGTGCATCTACACTTACCTATGAAATTGGTTAATAATTTCATTTTTTTTTGCAATTCTTTTCCATTGTTAATTTGGGCTATGATAATATCATAGAGCTCAGAAGCTTTTAACTTTTGCTCTACTTAAGAATATTTAAAATAAGGCTGAGGCAGGCATATTGCTTGAGCTCAGAAGTTCAAGATTAGCTTGAACAAGAATGAGACCCCATCTCAACTAAAAATTGAAAGAAAACAAACAAACCAAAACTAGATGGGTGTTGTGGCGGTCACCTGTAGTCCCAGCTACTCCAGAGGCTGAAGCAAAAGGACTGCTGAAGACCAAGAATTTGAGGTTGCTGTGAACTATGATGCCACAGCACTCTACCCAAGGCAACGAAGAGTGAGACTTTGTCAAAAAAAAGAAAACAAGAATGTTGAAAATGACATAAGTAATTCTTTTTATTGAACAGTATTAGAATTTACCTAAAACTATTTTCATAGGTGGCCATGAGACCCATTGGCAATCCAAGTATTAAAACCTCTTGGTGCCATGATTTCTTCAGGAAAAGACATTTGATTAAGTAAGCTCAGCCAACCAAGTCCATTCAAAACTAAATCTAAAACTTTTTTCCCAAGCCACTAAGATGGAAGTGTTCACTTTTCTGCTGTATTTGGTGCTGGAAAAACATTAACCTGGAGCTGGTATAAGCTTTTGCTACCTTAGGGAGAGAGGAAAGAGCCTGGTTCTGGTACGGTTGTGGCCAATCTTGATGAATGTCTGTTGACACACAAAAGAAGACAGAATGTGCTAGTCTCCAACCGTGGCACAGCAAGATTTTCTTCTAATGGCAATGATCCCTTGAGATTCCAGGAATCTCTGATTTGTTTGATTCCTCAGTATAGACTGGCTGCTTAGAATATCCAGTTTAAGATACCTTTGGGAGTATGAACTACTGACTTTACAAGGTTTC
Organism: Perodicticus potto; assembly: GCA_963574655.1. Lineage (NCBI taxonomy): Eukaryota > Metazoa > Chordata > Mammalia > Primates > Lorisidae > Perodicticus > Perodicticus potto. The sequence continues at coordinate 9,988 of CAUYRH010174505.1, forward strand.
CTTGCTGGCTCAGTGATCAAAGGGAAAACAATGTCAACCAATTCCCAGTTAACATCCTTGCCAATATTTGAACCCAGACCAGCCTTTGTGGTCTAGCCTACTTTATTATTTAAAAATGGGGCCAACAGAGGGGAAGCTGAACTGAGACATGAAGACTGGGGATGTAGGAGACTGGTTAGTGGAGAAGCCCAGACAGAGCTTCCGTTTTCAATAATTCAGGGCTGCTTTTTGTTATTTCTTTCTTTTTTTTTTTTTTTTTGTAGAGATGGAGTCTCACTTTATCACCCTAGGTAGAGTGCTGTGGCGTCACGCAGCTCACAGCAACCTCCAACTCCTGGGCTTAGGCGATTCTCTTGCCTCAGCCTCCCAAGTAGTTGGGACTACAAGCGCCTGCCACAACGCTTGGCTATTTTTCTGTTTTGCAGTTCAGACGAGGCTGGGTTTGAACCTGCCACCTTTGGTATATGGGGCCGGCACTCTACTGGATGAGCCACAGGCGCCACCCCTGCTTTTTGTTTTCTTAACTTGACTTTCTCCCACAATGCACATAAAGTTACTTCACACTATGCTAGACTCCTCACTGCTTTCCCAGGATGGCTGATGGAAGTCTTCTATTCTTTGTTTTGTAGGCAAGACAGCTTGTCAGTCAGTAGCTTTTATCCCTAACCAGGCAGCTCAGTTTCAGCTCCCAGGTTCTATTAGCTTTTGTCCCAGCACCCGGGGCCCATTCCTAGATCCAGCAGCCTCGTAAGCCATTGATTTCAGCTACCGCTTACCGTCCTGGATTTGGCGTAACATTTCATTTCTGGCATTTAGAAATATCTCTTTCTTGTTTTCATAGTTATTTAAGTTTTTTTGTATCTGCATTTTTAAAAACATGTATGGACTGTGAGTGCATGGGGAGCCCTGGTGAAGAAAGCCAATCTGCCATATTAACCTGGAATTCAATTATATTGTATATGCTATGTAATCTTCCCTCTGCCCTTGCCAACCATAAATACATTTTCTTTTTTTTCTTTCTTTTTTGAGCATTTCCTTTTGGAGATGTCTGTCTTCCAGCTTTAGACCGGAGAGGATGATTTCTGGACTGTCACTGGGCTTTTCCTGTATATCCTAGTACAGCCCCCAACACAGTAACTGCCTTGCCCTCCTCGTGCTGACTGCAAGCCCTCTTCCCTTTGCTGACTCCGGCTTGTTTCTGTGTTCTTCCCTTAGCAGCATCAGTAAATAGCCTGGACTCCCTTTGCCATGCAGGGCATACGGAGGCTGTTCTAGGTCTTCTGTTCATATGCTTTCTCCCTGTTCTGCTCTCTCTCCAGAATGGGCATAGGAATGTGCTAAGGTCTTGCAGGTTTTCTGGGCTATCCCTGGGAGAGGGCAGTACAGCCTTTTGTTCTGGGGTTTGTTGGTCTCCTTCACTGGCTCAGCCAAGGGAGACAGAGCCCAGATCCCCTTTCTGGAGACGCACACGACCCAAACCCTCTTATTACCTCTGTCTTCTTCTCTATCTTCCAAGTTGGAGGAAACTTTCTTTAGTATCTAGAGCAGGAGAAACTGACTCTTACAGCATATATTCTAAATCTTCTGCCTTTGCCAGGTCCTTGGCTTGTGAACCCTGGGAGCTCAGAAAGGACTCTTTTGTTCTCTGTGTTCTGCTGTGTCATCCATTCCCTGAAGCAGAAGATGGAACGCCCCAGCCAACTGCCTGGGCTAGGGGAAGGTCATAGGGAACAATGGAGAAAATCTTAAGAGTTCAAAATTCCATTCAGTTCAGTTACAATTGCTTGTGGTTACTGTGACCTCCAGTCAGAAATCCTTCACAATTTGGGGGAGCCATTCTATTCTACTATTTTCTAGTATTTTATAATTAGCTGATAGATATATTTAGTATGCAACCTGAAGTTAGCTAATTAAATCATTTGATATGTCACTTTGGTGGTATTAAAATTCTTTTCTTAATCTTTAGTTCTTAAATTCTGATTTCCTATCTATTCAACTCCATTTATTCATTCAACATTTATCAAGTGGCGAGTAAGTGACAGCTACTGTGCTTTCTGCCAGAGGAAACTACAAGACAAAACAAATAGTCCTTTCTTTCAAATGCTGGATTGTTAAGTAGGAATGTAGACATTTTCAAATTAACCCCAAATTATATAGATTGTGATGAGGATGGAATGCATAGAAAAGGGGGCAAAGAAGGCCTCTAACTGGCTCGGGAAGCAAGAAGTACCTTCAGAAGAGGATAACTCTTGAGTTGGACATTCAAGCAGTGAAGGATGGAGGAAATTCAAGTTGTAGGGAATTGGGAAGAGAACGAAATCAGCGAGAAGCCAGTGAAACCCAATAAAGATGTGAGCATGTAATATGTCTGGGAGTGAAGAGATTAGATGTGAGAAAAGGGGAGTGCGGAGAGGCAAATATAATTAGAAAGACCTGAGCGTGGTGCTTAGGAAATGTACATTTATTTAGAAATTTTTAAGCAGAGAAGAAAAGTGGATGTGGGGACGTGGGAGGGCACGGAGGAAGAAGAGAGGGAGAGATAGGGTACATTTGTACTTGGGAACACAGAAACAAGGTCTGAAACTACAATAAATCTTTCAAATGTTATACCATCATCCCAGCTCATGCCCTTATATTAAAATTTCGAAGGTGGTATAAACTTTGAAACTAAGATTTGACTGCATCTTACAATTTTTAGTTAATATTAATACCACGAATTTTGATTGGCATATTATTAAGTTTATTAATTTAGAGACATAGGTCTCCTTACTGTTGCCCAGGTTGGAGTGCAGTGGTACCATCATAGCTCACTGTAACCTTGAACTCCTGGGCTTAAACTATTCTCCTGCCTCAGCCTCCCAAGTAGCTGGGGCTATAGGTAGGTACTACCATGCTCAGTTAATTTTTGCAAAATTTTTTTGTAGAGATGGGTTTTGCTATGTTGCCTGGGATTGTCTTAAACTCTTGGTCTTAAGTGATCCTCCTGTATTGGCCTCCCAAAGTGTTAAGCCTACAGGCATGAACCATGATGCCCATCCAAAAACACTTAAAAAATTAACTTTTGGGCTTGACGCCCATAGCTCAGTGGTTAGGGTGCTGGCCACATATACCAGGGCTGGCTGGTTTGAACTCTCCTGGGCCTGCTAAAACAATGATGACAACTGCAACAAAAAAATAGCCAGGCATTGTGGCAGGTGCCTATAGTCCCAGCTACGTGGGAGGCTAAGGCAAGAGAATCGCTTAAGTCCAAGAGTTTGAGGTTGCTGTGAGCTTTGATGCCATAGTACTCTACCAAGGGCAACATAGTGAGACTCTGTCTCAAACAGAAAAAAAAGAAGAGAGTACCTGTAAGACTGCTCAAGTGGCTGGGCGCAGTGGCTCAGGCCTGTAATCTTAGCATTCTGGGAGGCTAAGGTGGGTGGATTGCCTGAGGTCATGGGTTCGAGACTACCCTAAGCCAGAGTGAGACCTCATCTCTAAAAATAGCTGGGTGTTGTGGCAGGTGCCTGTAGTCCTAGCTACGTGGGAGGCTGAGGCAAGAGAATCACTTAAGCCCCAGAGTTAGAGGTTGCTGTGAGCTGTGATACCATAGCACTCTACCCAGGGTGACAAAGGGAAAGGCCTGGGGGCTAGAGGTGGATGTATTGTCTCACCAGTTGGTAAACATCATAGACTTGCATATTTTATATCACATCTGCTAAATATTTATTTGCAACTTGTCCTCCTGTTTTCTAAAGTCAAATAATCACCTGTGTAAGTACTTTTTATGTCACATAATTCTGTAAAGTTCTACAGCTGATACAATGGTGGTAAACAATAGTAGCTTCAATAGTTTTCCATCTAGTTCATGTATGTACTAAGTCGAAGGTATAAATGATTATAAAATAACTTATATCAAACATATTGCATACTCGAGTATCACAATTTTATTTGACAAGATAGGATAGCTGAATATAAGGTGGGAAACAACACTGTAATCTCAGTGTCTTAACAGAATAAAAGATTTTTTATTTTTTAAATTTTTAAAAATTTTTGTTGCCCAAGCTAGAGTGCAGTGGTATCATCATAGCTCACTGTAATCTCAAACTCCTGGGCCAAGGGATCCACCGCCTGAGCCCCCCTAAGTGCTGTCACTATGGGCACTTGCACTCCATCCCAGCTCATTTTTTCTATTTGTAGACAGAAGTCTGGAACTCTTGGCTCCAAGTGATCTCCCCATCTTGGCCTCCCCAAATGGTGGGATGACAGACATGAGTGAGTCACTGTGTCCAGCCAGAAGTTTATTTCTTACTTAGACTTTGGAGACTGCTGTGGGCCTGGGAGATTCTCTAGGACAGCTGTCCCACATGTGTTTGCTCAGCCTACTGGGCTGCTTTGGTCAGGAGGCGCTTCTGTATGGCTATATTATTCTCCTTACCATTGCCAGAGGAGAAGAATGGGCTGGAGAACAGAAGTAAGCTGGAGCGTGGACTGTTGGCAATTTTTAACACATGTCTCTACCTAGAGCCAACCCAAGTCACTTCTCTTCATACTTGACTGTCAAAACAAGTCACCTGATGGGGCTAACTTTGTGGGGTGGGGCAGGAAAGAACTATCTGCCCATGTGCCAGGATGCAGAGGGCATCAGATATCCATATTTATGATGCTTATCAATGTAAGCTAAGCTAAACATCGCAGAAGCATTACAAAGAAAGGGCAAGAGTGTTCCAGAGCAGAAAGCAATCATACTTCGCATGACGTGTAATAAAAGACAATTTCCTTTCTTTCTGTCTGTCAGGGAAAGCCTGCTCTTCATTACTTTACTGTGCCAGCAGAAACCGGCCTGCTGGGGGCTCCACATTCAGTGTCAGCTCATGCTGGTTGATTTGGTAGAATCTTCAAGACTTCTGTGCCTTCTCTGGATCTTTGCTCTTTCCTTTCTCTTTTATATGTTTCAGATGTGTAGCCTGAAGAAATAGGATCCATGTAAGAGAGTTTCTGGAAGGTTTCATTCTATGTTCTAAGAACTTGTGGCTTCTTGAATACATGAGTCTATTTTGCACAAGGGTTTTCCAAGAAATTTAACCAAATGATTTACCCTAATCAATTAATGTCTCAGTCTTGAAGCTTAGATGCTTATTAACAAGAGAGCCAATCTGTCCACCAGAAATCCAGTAGTAGTAATGGTAGTTGGCCATGTTGATCTTACTTAAATAGGAAGAAATGGTCCCAGGGCTTTATAGAGAGCGAGAAACACCATTAAACTAAAAAACAAGGAGAAACTTGAGTTTTTATTCTTCCTCCAAGCAATATGGAAGAAAGTCAGGAATGTGTGTTTTCTCAATTATTTTGTGTTTACCTCTTATTCAATTCTTACCATTCAGTAAGAGTAAAAAGAGACAATGACTTCAATTTGCCAAATGGGAAAAGGAATACTTCTCTGTTTTAAAATCAGAACGGTCGAATCATCCCTAATATGTTTCTTGAGTTCTTGGGAAATGCAGAGATTTCTTATTCTATTACCATACATTGAATGGTAATATGTATTCTATGTATTACCATACATAGAATAAGAAATCTCTACATTAGCTCTGACCTGGAGATACATAACAAATAAACTATAATTTATTTCTATTTTAAGGAGCTGTCTCTACTAAGAACCAGGAAAAGTCATGCTGTGAAACGCTTCTATATTTTAAAGCGAAAACAGGAATTAGAAGTATTTTCTAATATTGAGACTTAAAACACTTTTTGTTTTCTTTTCAGGTTAGGCTAGATAACTCAGAAATTAAGGTGCGGGCTTCAGAAGGAACTGAAACCAAACAAATACTGTTTATAAAAAAAAAAAAAAAAATCCAAGCGCCCCTTTGCCAGCGGGCCCCTCTCCAGGGGGCAGCAGAGATGCCCGGGAGAAGACGGAGAGCGAGGCCACCGAGGGGAGGCCGGGCTGGTGCCAGCAGTGCCCGCCCTCGGCTCGGGACCGCTGCCCCAGGGGCGGGGGTCGGAGGAAGAGGCGGAGAGGCGACTTCACAGATAAGCTGCTGCGGGCGACGCGGTCCGCCCGCCGGACGGGAGGCGGGTAGCAGCCCGATTAAAGAAGCAGTCTGGAAGGAAGGAAGGAAGGAGCGAGGGAGGGACGGGAACAGCGGGAGGAGGAGCGGCGGCGAGGGCTGCAGCGACGGCGGGAGGAGGCGCGGCCCCGCCAGGCCACGTTTTGTTTTTGTTATTTTCCATCGGGAGAGTTCTCGGAGGCCCTTCCCGAGGACTGGCCGCGCCGCAGCGGGCGGCCCGGACCTTCCAGGTGACAGCCGGTCACCCGGGTAGGAGTCAGCTCCGCCCCGAGTCACCCCCTCCCGCCCACAGCCCGACTCACCGCCCAGCCGGCCAGCGCCTGCCCGAGGGAGCGCGGCGGCCGCGGCGGGGCTGCAGCGTCCGAACAGGCGGCGGCGGCGGGGCCCCTCGGCCTTGTCCTTTGACCCCGCAGACCCGCGGCGGAGGAAGGGGGGGTGGTCCGGCCCCGAGGCGCCAGCCCGAGAACGGAGGATGCCCAATTAGCCTGCCCTCTGCTTCCCGTCCAGCTGCCGGGCTCTCGCCTCGGTGCCCGTTGCCCGCACCCGGGGCAGTGCCGCATGGGGCAGGGCCACTGACCGCCGAGATCGCGGCGGCGCCGCTGCGAGGCGGGCGCGGGTGCCCGGTGCAGCAGTTGGCACAGTTTCGGCAGCGCCCTCTGCGCGGGAGCTGGGGGCGCGGTGCGCCCGCCCGGCCGGCCTCCCCGGTGCCCTGGCGAGGCGTGAGTTATGGAGCCGCCCAGCTGCATTCAGGATGAGCCTTTCCCGCACCCCCTGGAGCCCGAGCCGAGCGCCGGGAAGCCGGGCGACAAGCAGTTCCGACTGTGGTACGTGGGGGGATCGTGCCTGGACCACAGGACCACGCTGCCCATGCTGCCCTGGCTCATGGCTGAGATCCGCCGGCGCAGCCAGAAGCCCGAGGCGGGCGGCTGCGGGGCGCCGGCGGCGCGCGAGGTGATCCTGGTGCTCAGCGCGCCTTTCCTGCGCTGCGTCCCCGCGCCGAGCGCAGGGGCCTCCGGGGGCACCAGCCCGGCGGCCGCGCAGCCCAGCCCAGCCGTGTTCATCTTCGAGCACAAGGCGCAGCACATCTCGCGCTTCATCCACAACAGCCATGACCTCACCTACTTTGCCTACCTGATCAAGGCGCAGCCGGACGACCCCGAGTCGCAGATGGCCTGCCACGTTTTCCGCGCCACAGACCCCAACCAGGCAAGACCCGGGCTCCGAGGCGCGGGGGCGGGCCCGGGCCCTGGGGATGGGAGCGGGGCCAGAGGGGCAGGGGACTCCGCCTTATGGACTGACTGTGGTCTGGCTGCTGGCGCGCGCGTTCCACGTGGCGCGCGGGATCGCCGGCTTGTTTCCCCTTCTGGGACCTGGGAATGGGACAGAAGGTGTCCGAGGGCTGGGCGAGCCGCAGAAGCAGAAGGCTGGCAAAAGCAGGGGACAGGGACGGAGAGCTGTCCCGGGATGTGGGAGGAGCTGGAGAGTTCGGAGATACCGGGAGAAGTGTTCGTCACGGGAGGACCGGGGTGTCTGGGGTGTGACTGGAGGTGGCTTCCCGGGCCTTAGCCGGTGTGTGCGTGGGTGTACGTGCCTGGAACGCGGGAGAGGGTTGGCTTCCTCAAGGCTCCTCGCTAGTTCCCAATCTCGGTGGTGGTCTGCACCTTAATCGGTTTGGCGGGTCGGGTCTTCGTCTCACGGCACCTGCAGGGCGGGTCTTCCGTCAAGTTCCCAGGCAAGTTCCCAGGGAGGCCTAGGGAAAAGTTACCGCTCACTGTCAGATGGCCAGCAAAGTACGAGTCTGCTTTTGGGTATTGAATGGGAAGAAGTCCTTTCTTTGCAGTTTTTTACACACTTAACTGGAGACAGAATCAGCGCATACTTGGGTGATTTTAAATCAGCGTAGTAGAAGAGGTTTCTAATATTTGAAAAATGACTATTTCATTCTTGTTTCTAATATTATTTCTTTAGTTTACTAAATGAAAGTTCTGATACTGAACAGGGAACTTTTACTTACATAAAAACAGATGCAGTCCTGTTCTCACAGCGAGAGGAAGATTTTACTGCAGTTATTGTGCCTTTGAAAGTAGACTTTGTTCACTTTAATGTGTAGAGTTTTTCCCTCATGTCAAAATCTCCCAAAATACTGTTTTAAAAATGGCCATTTGACGTTTGTAAAGTGCTTTAGGTTCTTTGGAAAAAAATAGCGTTGTCTTAATAAAAATAAATAAATAAATTCTCAGGTTGCACCACGTGGGTTTCTTTTGGTAGCTGAGAAATTAATAATAGTCAGGTGAGAAAAACATCCTGTAAATAAGGCTATGATTTCTTCTTATTTCATAATTCTTGTGACTGTATTTGAAAGACGTTCTATTAATCCAGCAGCTGTTTCACAAAAGGCCTGTTGCTGAATTAAAGAAAGTTTAATTATTGTCTGAGATTTCATCAGTTGCTTTGTAAAATAATGTAATGTCTTGATGGTAAGAACTCCCAACGTGAAGAGAAAAATTCTTATTTGTGAGCATTGTTATATTAATATTTATGACAAAATACTACAAATTACCTCAAAGTCCTAACCATGATTAAATGAATTTCATTTTAATGTCATTTGCTCAAAACTCCTTTTTAGCTCTCACATATGTTGAAACTGGAAAGTTTCTGAAAGTTAACATCTTTATTGTATCACATTTTTCTGGTTCTGGTGGTGAAAAGGAACAAATAGCATTTTTCCAGGACTTTAAGGAATGTTTCATGACTCTTGGTGGCGGCTTTTCTTAAAGTTAATTTCTTTAGAGCTAACATGACACGTTATTGCTGGTTTCATTGATGGTTATGCACCTTGAATTCTTCATAGAGGCCGTTGAGCCTCACTGTACTCACTGGTAAGAGGTCAGTTAGGAACATCCATTAGATATTAAGAGTTTGAGGCTGAATGTGTTCTACAAATATTAACATATAGTATTTGGGCTCATTTTCCTTCTTTAGTCCAGTGAGAGCAGCAGAAGACATACGTCTTTCTGATACAAGAGAAAGAAACTCCAACTTTTCTGTTGATTGCAATGTCCCAGATGAATCCTATTTTTTTTTTTTTTTTTTTTGAGACAGTCTCAAGCTGTTACCCTGGGTAGAGTGCCCTGTCGTCACATCTTACAGCAACTTCAAACTCTTGGGATTAAGCAACTCTCTGGCCTCAGCCTCCCAAGTAGCTGGGACTACAGGCGCCCGCCACAGCTCCCGACTATTTTTTGATTGTAGTTGTCATTGTTGTTTGGCAGGCCCTGGCTGGATTGGAACCCTCCAGCTCCAGTGTATGTGGCTGGCGCCCTATCCACTGAGCTACAGGCGCCAAGCTTCCCAGATGAATCCTTGATCTAAAGATATGAATTCCTATTTGCTCTGAATGGAGAGAATCCTTGACAGAGGTTCATTAATATGAAGGACCAGATGTAATTTCCCAAGAGATTACCTCTAGTCATTAATCAGGTATTACAAACTCAGAAACCTCATCCATCCTCAGATGGATGAATGAGGACCATCGAGGACTGGATAGTGGATGTTCTTTCTCAAGGTGATACTTAGCTCTAGTTGAAAAATGTGTGAATGGAATGCAAACCCAGTTTTGCCAGAGCTTCTGGTTTCCCAAGAGAAAGTGGCAATCTGAATTTTTATGTACAACTCCATATTTTCAAATATTGGCAGATACTTTAAATATTTAAGAATTTTCTCGGAGCCAAAAAATAAACATCTGAGGGTTGACTTCAGAAATCCATGGGCTGCCACTTTTCATCTTTGATTTGAGTGTTTGCTGAGTGGCCAAGGGCAATCATTGACACTGTGTGCTATTTGCCACATTTCCTTTTGAGCATCTGAGTTCACTTGATATGACTGTCATAGTAGAGGGAGTTGGGACCATTGTTTTTGAAGCATTTGTTAATACAAGTGAGATTCCCAAAAGTGATGATTCTGCAGCTGATTGTGTGAAATGGATCAGTTCAACATATTATCATCTAGGAATGTTCTACATGCTTCATATAGAGTAGGTTCTGCATGGTTCTGGGTACCCTTGAAATCAGAAGGAAGAAGACCTGCTGTTTGCTTTGTCTTGAGTTGTACATTTGAAGTGGAAAATTATTTATTTGGACTTAAGATTATTGTTAAGAGAGTCTCCTAAGTATTTTCTGCAGTCATGGAACAAAGTTTGGAAGGTAGCCCAGAGCGAAGTCTGGTAGGACTGCAACCATCTCCAAATATACTTGCCTCTGGTTTGTCTGTCAAGCCTGTTTCTTTTCTGCAATGGGCTTATCTGTGGAATGACCATATAATTTATTATTTGATCTGGGATGGCTTTTATTGCCCAAAGGGGTACCACTCCTAATTAATCACACAAGTCTAACCAGCACAGTTCAGGAAAGCTGGGACATGTGGTTACCATAGTTAAATGGCAAAATTTGTGATGATGCAGAAACACACTGAGTTGGAGGATTATTATTTCTGTTATAAAATGATCATTTTTTTTTTCTTGAGGCTGGGGCCGGGTTTGAACCTGCCACCTCCGATATATGGGGCTGGCACCTTACTCCTTGAGCCACATGCGCCACCCTAAAATGATCATGTTTAGAAGAATATCTACTCACATGTCTTTTTCAAGGATGGATCTACATGCGACCTCAGAGCTGGGACACAATGCTAATAGTTTCAGCCTGTTGTGGGCAGTTGCCAAGGGGATGTGCTTTCTGGCTCCCTGCCTTCCTGGTGGGCCAGAGTGAACTTAGGGTTGTGTGTCAGAAGCCTGGTACGCAGCTGTTCCTCCCAGGTGCACAGAGAGGTAGAGGTGGGGTTCAAATGTTTGTCAATAAAGATTTGTCTCTATTTATCTAAGTCTGTGTTTTAAATAGGAGGAATGCCAGGTTTAGTGTATTTCAGCCAAACTTGGATATTTAAACTAGGAAAAGGGCCTAAATATACAGAGTCTATAAAACTCCACTGACATACAGTGGGTTGTAGAGTTAAAACTTTTTGATTCTCTTCCTAAGATTTGGGGTAAGTAACTAATATTCTGCAGGAATTTCTTTTTATCCACTTTCCAAAAAGAGACTGTATAGTATTACCTCAATTAAAAAGAAATTGGTTTATACTGTGCATATTTCACTGCAACAAAAAATAAAGCAGTAAAACAAATAAAAAACAAAAATAAAGCAGGAGTTGTCATTATTTATAAATATTGGAGATTAAAAGTGTTAATTAACATTTGAAGGTGACTTTAACGGCATGATTATATTTCATAGAGGATGAAGAATCATTTAAAAGAGAAAGATGATTATTATAGTTTTCATTAGTTGTGTTTGCGTGTATATTTCTTGAAACTTGCAAGAATGACTTTGCATATTTCTTGAAGCTTGCAAGAATGACTTTAAAGCAGCAGTTCTCAACCAGTAGGTCACGACCCCTTTGTAACAATGAAAATACATCCTGCATATCAGATATTTACATTACGATTCATAACCGTAGGAAAATTACAGTTATGAAGTAGCAACGAAAATAATTTTATGGTTGGGGGTCACCACAACATGAGGAACTGTATTAAAGGGTCGCGGCATTAGGAGGCATTTAGGAAGGTTGAGAACCACTGCTTTATAGAGACTTCACTAACAGCATTTAAGAAATGAATTTAATGCCAGTGTTTTCCAGCTCTCAGTTCTCAGAATGCACAGTTTCATTGTTCCTCTTAGAAATATTTGTTATGGCCTGAGCTTTACTTAGGTGACCAGTTTTCAATTTAATTTGTCAATATATTTTAACAAAGTCATTTCTCAGTTATGTTTCATAGTCTATGGTCATTTTCCTCAGGAATACCAATATATTAGTCACAATACCCTAGGAACAGAAATCTGAAAACTTTTACTGATTTCTGTCTTTTAAACAGTTTGTACTATGGAAAGGTAGATTTATCACTTATTTAATTTGCTGTAATCATTTTTTTGTTCTCTCTCCTCCCCACAGTCCAAGGTGGAAGTCAGTCTGCCTTGGCTGTATTATAGAATCTTGATATCTGAGGGCAAGGTAGAAACATGTGCCCCGAGGCTCCTGGCGGCCAGGGAACGTGTTATGATGGAAGCTGTATGCTGGACTCTACCCTCAATTTCTGATTCTAAGATGTTCCCTGGTGATGCTCTGACTATTGGCCTGGAGACCTTGGTTTCAGACCCACTGCCCTCCATTACTTGTTCATTTGGTTGGTTATGTGACCATTTCTATTCCCTTGGTTATGTTTGCAGTCATTTTCAGACTTGAACGTTCAAGGCGAGTATGAGGAGGAATAATACTTGACTACAGAAGATTTCTATGAAACTCTTTGTCTTTGCGTATCTTCTCTAGAAAGGCATTATTCTGTCAGGTTTCATAAAGCCATCTTTCACCTGATAATCTGAACTCCAGAGTGCTCCAAAACCTGAAACTTCGCGTGCCAACATGACACCATCAGTGAAAAATTGCACACTTGACCTCATGCAGTGGGTCAGCAAAGACACACAAAATGATTAAAAATATTCTATAATGTCACAGGCTATGTGAACAAAGTAAATAAATTTTGTGTTCAGATTTGGGTCTCATCACCAAGATATCTCAATTATTGCAAATATTTTCAAATCTGAAAAAATCCCAAACCCAAAACCCAAGATTTTTTCTTTTTGGAGATAGTCTCCATCTGCTGCCTGAACTAGAGTGCAGTGACAGCATCATTGCTCAGTGCAACCTCAAACTCCTGGGCTCAAGGAATCCTCCTGTTTCAACCTACGTGGGACTACAGGCTGGTGCCACTATCTCCAGCTGAGTTTTTCTATTTTTAGTAACCCAGCTCAGACTAATCTTGAACTCCTCACCTTAAGCAATCTTACCACTTTGACCTCCCAGAATGCTAGGATTATACTGGTGAGCCACCGTTCTTGGCCTCTCAAGCATTTTGGATAAGGGATACTCAACCCATATATCCTAATGTCAAAATATGACAGTTCTTGTAACAAAGCATTGTTTATTTGCTTTCTGAAAAGTAATAGCATTCAGTAAGGAACACTATTAAATGCCATCTTGTCAGTTTAGAAGGAGTAAATTAAGGGTTTGGTGAGGAAACTAGGATTTTCTAGATTATCTTGTGGGTTTATTTGCCTCATAGGCAAAAGATGTAAGTTAGAAAAATATCAGCACACTTGATATACTTACTGAGTATTTAAGGAAATAAGGCAAAAAAAAAAAAAGAGTTGGGGCTGGGCACTGTGGCTCAGCCCCTGTAATTCCAGCACTTGGGAGGCCAAGGTGGGTAGATTGATGAGCTCACAAGTTTGAGACTAGCCTGAACCAGAGGGAGATGCAATCTCTAAAATTAGGTGTTGTGGTGGGCGCCTGTAGTCCCAGCTACTTGGGAGGCTGAAGCAAGAGGATCACTTAAGCCCAAGAGTTTGAGGTTGCTAGGAGCTGTGAGGCCGAGGCACTCTGCAATAAAGTGAGACTTTCTCTCAAAACAAACAAACAAACAAAAGAAATAGACTTGGGCAATTTGGTGAATGAGATGACGGCCATCGTGAATAATTGTGGTAAACAATTTTATTTCCTTTTTTTTTTTGTTTTTTTAAATCTCAAGGCTTTCCTTTTGTTACAAACATCTGGATGGTTGTTTTAGAGTCCTATTTTCTTGTGGAAGTGTTGGTATTGCTGAACCACACCAACATACACTTACTTGGATGTGCCCTATTGCGAAATGAAAGATCAATTATGATTTAATAGTATAGTCAGAATTATTTGATGAGGGAAATGATTCTGCTTGAAATAGATCTGCATAGGCCAGATAAGGTGGCTCACGCCTGTAATCCTAGCACTCTGGGAGGCCAAGGTAGGTGGATTGCTTGAGCTCAGGAGTTGGAGACCAGCCTGAGCAAGAGCAAAACCCTTCCCACCACACCCACGTAGTCTGTACTAAAAATAGAAAAACTGAGACAAGAGGATCTCTTGAGCCTAAGAGTTGGAGGTTGCTGTGAGCTATGATGTCACAGCACCTCTACCCAGAGCGACAGCTTGAGAATCTGTATCCAAAAAAAAAGGCTGCATAAAATATTAATATGAATTTAATAACTTATTGGGATGTATCAACTAAGGATGTGATTGACTTAATTTAAGGGTGTAAGATGATATGTCTGCGTTATGCTGTGTAGTTTGCCTTTAGCTCCTTGAGGCATTTCCTCAAAAGTGAACATTTATTGAGCTCCTGCTGGGTAACTGTACTACTCTCACTGCTTCTCCTAGATTATCACATTTTAGCTTCACAATAACTGTGAAAAGTATACACCACTATTTCCGCCCAATGAGGTTGTGAATTAGATCGTCTACTGGCTTCGTATTAGTATTGAGTACATTGTGAACATATTTAAATAAAATAATAGTAAAATAGTTACGTTAGTATCTAAATTTACCTTTAAATGGGTTGTAAACAACACAAAATTAGAAAGCTCTGGGTTTAAACTTTCTAATGTTATTTAATGTGTTTTTCATATGGGATTAAAAGTTTGGTTGGCTTTAATATCAGATAATCTTGACATAGGTTTGTGCAGCAACAACAAGAGGATATTGGTTGGGGCTAGTATTATTTTTTAAGCTACTGATCTCCAAGTTTCATTTCTTGCAAGATGTTGGAGTTGGAAAGAGGATCTCCAAGTAATGAAATCTTCTTGGCTAAAAATAGGAGCCTAAATCTGCTGCCCTAGTTCTTTCATTTTGTGAGGTCTTTAGCCAGTTGACTAGTCTTCACTTTTAAATTTTGTGAATTTTCATACACATTTCTGAAATTCTCCAGGCACCTTTGTACTATCACTGTTATATACCTTGTGAGTAGTTTATTTGAATTTCAGTCAAACACCATGCTTCTGGTTGAGCAAAGCCAGTAATCTCTGTATCTCAGAATTGTGTCTTTTGTAACTCACAATAGTATCTTCATATACAGTTTTAGTAATAAAATATATAACCTGAACGAATACATTTATGGCTTAGACCATTTGCAAATCAATAGAAAATTTATTTTCAGGCTCCAGATGGCCTTTACTTGTTTCCTCTTGGCTTCGGCTTCACGACTCAGTTTCCATTGGCTGGGCAGTGGGAGAGATTTTCCTAAGTTTACCTGAATTAAGCTGATGGTCTTCCTACCTGGTTCTGCAGATATTTCTTGCTTCGAGGTTTCCAGCAGCAAGTTCTTTGGGATACCTGTGGGTTTACGTCATTATTCTGTGTTAGCCCTCCCTGATCTTGTTCTTCCCTTTGACGACTGTCCAGTGCCTAGTGCTTCCTTTTTTAAATGCTGTGCACTGGCCTGCCTAATTGGATTTCTTTCCAGTCATGGAAACTGGTCTTCTCTTTTCTGAAAGAGGATCTGGTGTCAGGTTCTTGCACCTTCCTGTTAACTCTTTGCAAGGCTGTTAACTATTTTTGTATAGATTTTATTTTGGTTTTTCATATGGAATTTTGCAAAGGGCTGTTAGCTTGAAAATGGTGATGGTGGGCTTGGCCCCTTATATCCGTCCATAATTCCTTTATCTCATTTGAGACTAGTAGGCAGATCTTTGTCTAATTTCTTCTAACAATATTAAAACAATATCAAAGTGAGTGGTTGTGTATTCTCTTTGTGAACAGTTCTTTATATTTTAACTTCTCTCTTTGATCCTAAATCTTTCCAGTGACCAAAATACTCTGTTCAAGTAATAATAACATTTGAGAAATGTGTTTATTTTTTGTTCGTGTAAATAAAATACATTAGTTGTAGCAATAGCTTATTTGCCATTAGGGATCTGGAAGTTCATTGGCATATAACTTTTCTATTTGAAACTTTACTGTTCATTTTAATAAATGGAGTGCGAACATGACAAAATTAAATCTATCTTAATATATGAGAAAGTAGAAGAGTTCTTTTGAATAAAGAGTATATAAAAATAACCTTTAATTTCTCAAGTATTCTCACCTTATCTTTAGGAACCATACTTTGAACTTCTAGGAGCCAGGTTAACTGTAATAATAATAGTAACTGCCATCTTATATTAATTAGTTAATTCATTTATTTATTGGAGACAGTCTCATTCTCTTGCCCTGGCATCATCGTAGCTCTCAGCAAACTCAAACTCTCGGGCTGAAGTGGTCCTCTGTGGCTACAGGTGTGCACCATCATGCCCAGCTAGAGTTTTCTATTTTTAGTAGAGATGGGGAGGTCTTGCTCTTGCTCAGTCTGGTCTTAAACTTGTGAGCTCAAGCAATTCACCTGTTTCAGCTTCCTGGCATGCTAGGATTACAGGGTGAGCCACCACACCTGGCCATATCAATTTATTTTTAGACCAGAGATTATCAAACTTCAGCATGTATCACCTGGAAGGTTTGTTACAATACTGATTGCTGTGATTATAGCAATACAGACCCTGTTTCTGATTCAGGAACTCCAGAGTGAGGGCTTAAATTTGCTTCCAGGTGATATTGATGCTTCTTAGTCTGGGGACCACCCTTTGACAAGTTCTGTTCTAGTCCACGGGTTGGCAAAAGTATGGCCTATACTTTTGTAAATATAGTGTATTTGAACACAACAAAGTCCAACTCATTTGTTTACATATTATCTATACTTTTATGCTACAGTGGCAGTGTTGAGTATTTATGACAGAGATCTGATGGCTCCCAAGCCTAAGATCTTTATTATTTGGTCATTTACAGAAAAAAATCTGTAACCCCTATTCTAGACAATCTTGTAAAAAAAATTGTTTTTTTTTTTTCATTTTACAGATGAGAAAACTAAGGCTCAAATAATTTTATTAAGGACTGCAACCAGTAAGCGGCAGATCTGGGATTCCAAACCCCTTGACTTTCTAAAAACTGCTTTGTAAATTTCTATGGATGACTCCCACATTTGTCATTGTGGCCCACTCCTTTGAGGCTCAGTGTTTTCCAGTATCTAAATACTTAACTTAAGTGTTACTGAAGTTGCTAACCTATTATATTTGACTTGTACTTTTTCACTCCCCAGTTTCAGTCCTCGAGGCAAGTCATGTGGACTCTCCCTCCAAAACTCATTTTTTTGTATGTCCACATCTCTCCATTACTACTGTCACCACCTAGATCCTGGAATTGTTAATACTGCCTGTCACTTATCCTCTCTGCTCTCATGGTGCCCTCCCGTCAATCTCTAATTCCAGGGAGCAGCAGGAATGGTCCTTGTCAAACTCATATAAAACAGGTTCCCTTTGCACTCAGTATGCAAATTTCTAATATGCAGTAATATGCAAATTTCTTGTCATGTGATCCATTGTGAGCCCCCCCTTTTGTCTCCTTTGTCTCATTTTGGTCTCCCACTGTCCTGCATATTTTACAGCCCTGTGAGGCTACTCTCCCATACTTACACAGGCCCAACTCGTAGATCACATCAAACCTTTTGTATGTCTGGCTCCCATTTTGGGGACTTTACCTTTTCCCCTAGGTTTCAGTTCTTTGCTTAAATGCAAATGTCACTTCCTCAGATTAGTCTCTAGTGATAGTGACCTCCTACCTAAAGTAGGTAGGTATCTCAGTTTTTCACTTCAGCCTCAACCCTTTCGACACTTATAACATTAAAAATTAAGTTTCTGGTCTATACTTCCCAGAGCAATTTGCCGATTCAACTCCATCCCTATTAAAACACCAACGTCCTATTTTCAAGATTTGGAAAAAATGTCTGTGTTTTGTATGGAACCAGAAAAAACCCCCGTATAGCTAAGGCAGCTCTTAGTAATGAAAACAAAGCTGGGGGTATCACCATACCAGATTTTAGGCTGTACTTCAAGGCCATAGTGGTCAAGACAGCATAGTACTGGCACAAAAATAGAGACATAGACATTTGGAATTGAACAGAAAACCAGGAAATGAAACCAGCAACTTACAGTCACCTAATCTTCGATAAACCTAACAAGAACGTCCACTGGGGGAAAGAGTCCCTGTTCAATAAATGGTGCTGGGAGAATTGGATATCCACATGTAAAAGACTGAAAATGGATGTGCACCTTTCTCCACTCACAAAAATTGATTCAAGATGGATAAAGGACTTAAATTTAAGGCATGAAACAATAAAAATCCTCAAAGAAAGAAAAGGAAAAACACTGGAAGATATCGGCCTGGGGAAAGACTTTATGAAGAAGACTGCCATGGCAATAGCAACGACAACAACAATAAACAAATGAGATTTAATTAAATTGAAAAGCTTCTGTACAGCCAAGGAGACAAAAACCAAAGTAAATAGACAACCTACCCAATGGGAAAGGATATTTGCATATCTTGAATCTTAATAACTAGAATCTATACAGAACTTCAATTAATCCACAAGAAAAAAACCAATAATCCCATATATCAATGAGGAAGAGAGATAAACAGTACCTTCTCTAAAGAAGACAGACGAATGGGTAGCATACACATGAAAAAATGCTCATCATCCCTAATTATTAGAGAAATGCAAATTAAAACCACCCTGAGATACCATCTAATCCCAGCGAGAATGGCCTATATCACAAAATCTAAAAACTACATCCGCTGGTGCAGACGTGGAGAGAAAGGAACACTTTTACAAAACTGCTGGTAGGACTGCAAACTTATACTACCTTTTTGGAAGGAAGTATGGAGAAACCTCAAAGAACTCAACCTTGACCTCCTGTTTGATCCTGCAGTCCCATTACTGGACATCTATCCAGAAGGAAAAAAAAATTTTTATTATAAAGATACTTGTACTAGGCTATTTATTGCAGCCCAATTCATAATCGCTAAAATGTGGAAACAGCCTAAATGCCCTTCAACCCAGGAATGGATTGGCAAGCTGTGGCATATGTATACCATGGAATATTATTCAGCCATTAAAAAAAAATGGAGATTTTGCAGCATTTGTACTAACCTGAATGGAGGTGGAACACATTATCCTTAGTGAAGCGTCACAGGAATGGAGAAGTATGAATCCTATGTATTTGACTTTGATATGAGGACAATTAATGACAATTAATGACATGGTGGGGCATGGGGGAAGGAGAGAGCAGACAGAGAAGGAGGGAGGGGGTGAGGGTAAGGAAAAGAAAAAAAAAGAAAATAGTGACTAATTCTTACATAAATTGGATTCAATTTTGGCTAAAGTACATTACTTAAACATTAATGTTTACTTCAACTTGTTAATATGTTTAGGATGCAGGATACTCCATCCTCATTTATAAGTGAATTATGTTTATAATTTCCCCTTTATAGTAATATATTTTTTCCAATTTTCATATCAGGTGTATCTAGACTAAATTATTTTGAAGTATTTCTTTTTTTTTCTATTTTCTTTAAGATTTGGCATG